>SJXQ01008105.1:381523-412500 GCA_006408695.1 Aepyceros melampus | reverse complement strand
GGGGGGGGGTGGGGGAGCGGGGGTTGGGGAAGGGTTCACTCTTGCATCCCCTCCCTGAGCTTTTAATAAAGATATTACATTAACAAATGGTTCCAGTGGCAAGTGATAGATGCTTTAAAATACAGAAAGTCCTGGGAACTTTGCCCTCCAGAAAGGTCATAGCTAAATTTATTGCTCAAATGCCATCACCCTCTTCACATGGATTTCTGGTAATATTCTATCTTCCTTTCCTTTCTGACTTCTCCTTTTGATTTACGTTTAACCTTTTTTTCACATGTTTATGTTAATAGGAAGCTTACTCTAATGGTGTTTGGTACAATATGAAATATATCTAAATAAGAAGAAAGTAAAATGGATCTTTAAAAGAATGTTTTGCTATTTTTCTCCTGTGGGCGTGATGTCCAGAGGGAAGGAGGGAGGAATAGGATAAAGCTTGTTTCGGAGCTGAATGCCAGGTATGGAGCAATGTTAAGTTCTGGAAACAACACGTAGAACAGATAGTCCAGCCTTTGTGTGGGGAGGCAAGGTGAGTGTGGTGGGACCTTTTTAAGAGACAAGACAGATAAGGTTGGGGGTGGGGAAGGAAAAACAAATGTCTTCAGAATTAGGCTGGGAAAGATGGACATTATTTTGTCTGCAGTGAAAGTTACTGAAGGGGTTTTAGCTGGAGACTAATGTGACAGATTAAACATAATTTTAAAAACAATGGATCAATTCAGTTCCTCAGTCATGTCAGCAGACTCTTTGCAGCCCCGTGGACTGCAGTATGCCAAGGCTTCCCTGTCCATCATCAACTCCCGCAGTTTGCTCAAACTCATGTCCATCGAGTCGGTGATGCCATCCAACCGTCTCATCCTCTGTCGTCCCCTTCTCCTTCTGTCTTCAATCTTTCCCAGCATCAGGGTCTTTTCTAATGGGTCAGTTCTTCGCACCAGGTGGCCAAAGTATTGGAGCTTCAGTAGTCAATCAAATGGGTGCGAACTGGACACAGGAGATATTTAAGAGGCTGCTGTAAAAGTCCTGGTTACAGGCATTGTTTTTTATTATTTATTTACTTATATATTTTTATTTTTGGAAGATTTCTTAGGACAGTGGTGGTAGAAAGGAAAGGTGGTTGAAGAGGAAATGGAGAGCTGTAATTGGCAGGATTAGACAGTGACTGGTGGTGGCAGGTGTGAACAGTGAGCATGATAAATCTGAGAAACTGGAAAGATTGTGCTGCTGTTCTTCTTTTTTTTAATTTTTATTGGAGTACTGTTGATTTATAATGTGTTTATTTGAGATGTATAGCAAAGTGAATCAGTTATACAATTCAGTTCAGTTCAGTTGCTCAGTCGTGTCCGACTCTTTGCGACCCCATGAATCGCAGCACCCAGGCCTCCCTGTCCATCACCAACTCCCGGAGTTCACTCAGACTCACGTCCATTGAGTCCGTGATGCCATCCAGCCATCTCATCCTCGGTCGTCCCCTTCTCCTCCTGCCCCCAATCCCTCCCAGCATCAGAGTCTTTTCCAATGAGTCAACTCTTCGCATGAGGTGCCCAAAGTACTGGAGCTTCAGTTTTAGCATCATTCCTTCCAAAGAAATCCCAGGGTTGATCTCCTTCAGAATGGACTGGTTGGATCTCCTTGCAGTCCAAGGGACTCTCAAGAGTCTTCTCCAACACCACAGTTCAAAAGCGTCAATTCTTCTGCGCTCAGCCTTCTTCACAGTCCAACTCTCACATCCATACATGACCACAGGAAAAACCATAGCCTTGACTAGACAGACCTTAGTCGGCAAAGTAATGTCTCTGCTTTTGAATATACTATCTAGGTTGGTCAGTTATACACACATATATATATATCTCCATTCTTTTTCAATGTCTTTTCTCATATGTTATTACAGATTACTGAGTGCTGTCCCTTGTGTTATACAGTAGGTCCTTATTAGTTTTTATTGTATATATAGTAGTGTGTGTATGTCAGTCCCAGTCTCCTAATTTATCACCTCCCCCCATGTTGCTGCTTTGGTAACCATAAGTTTGATTTTGAGATCTCTGAGTCTATTTCTGTTTTGTAAATAAGTTCATTTGTATCATTTTAAAATTATATTCCACATATAAATGATATTATATGATATTTATTTTTGCCTGACTTAGTATGATAATCTCAAGGTCAATCAATGTTTCTGCAAATGGCTTATTTCATTTTTTTTCAATGGCTGAGTAGTATTCCATTGTGTATGTGTTCCACAACTTCTTTTTCATTCTTCTGTTGATGGGCGTTTAGACGTTCACGTTGCATCCAGGTCTTGACTGTTGTAAGCAGTGCTGCAATAAACATTGGGGTGCATGTATTCTTTCAGATATGATTTTCTTGGGATATATCCCCAGAAATGGGATCATATGTTAGTGTTTTTAAGTTTTTTAAGGAACCTCCATGCTGTTCTCCATAGAGACTGTGCTAGTTTACATTCTCACCGACAGTGTAGGAGGGTTCCCTTTTCTCCATACAATCCTCAGCATTTATTGTTTGTAGACTTTTTAATGTTGCCCGTTCTGATTGGCATGAGGTGATACCTCATTATAGTTTTGGTTTGCATTTCTCTAATAATCAGTGATGTTGAGCATCTTTTCTTGTGCTTTTTGGCCATCTGTATGTCTCCTCTGAAGAAATGTCTATTTAGATATTCTGCCCATTTTATGATTGTTTGTTTATTTATTTGTTTTTTGGTATTGAGCTGCAGGAAATGTTTGTGTAGTTTGGAGATTAATCCCTTGTCAGTTCTTTGAGACAAAAAGCATCAAAAGAGCAGTTTTTGTTTGTTTTAGGTTGTGAGTGTGGAAGGGATGATGAAGTATGGCTATGATTTGGACACAGTTATGTGTGTTAATTGTGCCTCCTCATGTGGTTTTGTATGCTTGAAGACTCCCAGTTTCATTCATTCACAAAAATGTTAGTATCAGATTTGCTCGACATGTTCTCTTGCTCAGTATGTATGTGCTTCTTAGAAACAGAAGCCTCTTGTGTCCGGGCTACAACTGCAAACACAGAGAGGTTATAACCTTAGTCATTTTAATCAGCACAAGACTGTCACCCTATTTCCAATTAGACTATAAACAGGGTCTTCAGTCTCAGAGGGCAGACAGCTTTGTAGTACTGATCTTACCAAGGAAAGGGACCACCTAAAGTCAGTACAAACTTAAGCTTCAGAGTAACCCTCTGAGAATCTCTGCCATCATAGTGTGTCATAGTGATAGTGAAGTCGCTCAGTTGTGTCCGACTCTTCACGACCCCATGGACTGTAGCCTACCAGGCTCCTCCCTCCATGGGATTCTCCAGGCAAGAGTATTGGAGTGGGTTGCCATTTCCTTCTCCAGGGGATCTTCCATAACCCCGATCAAATTTTAATACTACAAGACAAGATCCTTATCTCAAAACAAGTGAATGCTGGATCATATAACTAATTAAATATTATTTTATCAGTTGAGACAGTCCAGATGGTCTAGAGCAGTTAATCTTGTAAAATCATCTGGTTGAGTTTCACTTTGATGTTTTTCTTGGGTTATTCTAAATGCTTATAATTGTTTGTCTTTATATATATAATACTTTGTTGTTGTTCAGTTGTTAAGTCATGGCTGACTCTTTGCGACCACATGGACTGAGGCACACCAGACTAATATTCCTCCACTACCCCATGGAGTTTGTCAGATTCATGTCCATTGAGTTAGTGATGCTGTCTAACCATCTCATCCTCTGCCACCCCTTTCTCTGTTTGCCTTCAGTCTTTCCCAGCATCAGGGTCTTTTCCACCGAGTTGGCTCTTTGCATCAGGTAGCCAAAGTATTGGAGCTTCAGCTTCAACATCAGTCCTTTCAATGAATATTCAGGGTTGATTTCCTTTAGGATTGACTGATTTGATCTCTTTGCTGTCCAAGGGATTCTCAAGAGCTTCTCCAGCACAACAATTCAAAATCATAAATTCTTCAGTGCTCAGCCTGTTTTGTGGTCCAGCTTTCACATCCATAGATAACTTATGGATAAACCATATCTTTGACTATATGAGCCTTTGTTGGCAAAGTGATGCCTTTGCTTTTTAACACACTGTCTGGGTTTATCATAGCTTTCCTTCTAAGGACCAGGTCTTTAAACTTCATGGCTACAGTCACTGTCCACAGTGACTTATATATAGTATATATAAATCTATAAATGGTTTCTCTCTATATATAATATGTAGCATATATAATTTATATATACATATATATATGTGTAAAATTATGGGCTTTGCCAGTGGTTAAGTGGTAAAGAATCCACTTGCAATGTAGGAGCCGCAGGAGTTGCAGGTTTGATCCCTCGGTTGGGAAGATCACCTGGAGAAGGAAATGGCCACCCACTCCTGTATCTTGCCTGGAGAATCTCATGGACAGTGGAGCCTGGCAGACTGCAATCCATAGGACGCAAAGAATCAGACACGACTGAAGCAACTTAGCACATATGCAGATATAATTAATATATATAATTTAATTATCTAACATATATATAAGTATATATTTATATATAATACATATAATTACACACATATAAATAAGACTATACACTCTAGGTCAGGTTTCTGTAGTGACAATGTGATTTATCTTTTTTTTTATGATTGGAGGATAATTGCTTTGCAATGTTGTATTTTGCAGTGTGATTTCTATTCTTTGCCCATTCGGTGGAAGTTTCTACCTGATAAAATCTTCATCATGCTCAGTCTTCTTCTAAACTTGTCCTTATATATCATAGTGGATTTTTGGAGGAAGTCTTTTGTTTATGTATGTGTTCCTTTTCTTAAAAAAGCATTCCTGCTGTTACAAGTTTGGAGGGACATTGATGGTAGAGCCAAATTTGTGGAATCCCTAACAAATGGTCCTCATTATGCTTTTGCTTAGTCACTACCCTGATGGGGAGCTAAGTTCCCTTTCATACCATTTCCCCTTTCCTTTCCCTTCTGTTTTCCTCTCCTTTGGAGAAGTCCAGAACCTGACACAGTAGTTTGGGGGTTGTGAAAGTGTTAGTCATTCACTTGTGTCCTACTCTTTGCAACCCCAGGGACTATAGCCTGCCAGGCTCCTCTGTCCATAAAATCCGCCAGGCAAGAATACTGGAGTGGGTAGCCATTCCCTTCTCCAGGGGATCTTCCCCACCCAGGGCTCAAACCTGAATCTCCTGCATTGCAGGCAGAATCTTTACCATTAGATGTGGTTTAACTGGAACAAAGCAGAGTATGATTGTCACCTTTTTTGTACCAGAATGATTTATGCACTTTTTTTTTTTTGCAACATATACTTGCCTAAGCACCAATCCTAAACCTTAACCTTATCAAAATGTGGGTGCAGGAGGAGGCCATGTGATTCTTTAGACCTACCCTATACACCACTCCTCTCAATAAGAAGACCCCTTAACAAATACTAAGACCACCCTTGCTTTTTTTGGTCAGTAAGTAATCTGATATTTACTTTTTGATCAGCTAAAACTTTGGTGGTCATCACATGAGTTAATACAAAACTCTATTTGTATAGTATCATTTTTTCTTTAGCCTTCTTTTTTTTAATGTGGACCATTTTTAAAGTCTTTATTAAATTTGTTACAATACTGTTTATGTTTTGGTTTTTTGGCCACAGAGCATTTGGGATCTTAGGTCCCCAACCACAGATCAGACCTGTACCCCCTGCATTGGAAGGCAAAGTCTTAACCACTGGCCACCAGGGAAGTTCCCGAACTGTATGTTTGATACTTTGGACCCTTTGTTTTTGCTAAATTCAGATGAAAACAAGAAAAAAGTCAAGATTTTTGCTGTATTAGAAATGGTCTGTTGATTTATGCATGACTAGGACAGTAGAAAGTGGGAGAAACAAATGCTATATATAAAACTTGGTTAGATTTTAGAGAATTAAATAGTTTCATTTATCAACTTGCTCTTTATTCAAAATAGATCTTTAATGCATTAGAAATCTAAGACAACTTTAATAATATCTAAAGTTCTTCTTGGTACAAAACCATATCTAGAATCATTTGGCTGTAAACCTGAGACTAACACAGCATTGTAAATCAACTATATTCCAATAGAAAATAAAAAGTATTTCAGTTAACTTTTCTAGCTAAAAAAGCTACGAAAAGAACTAGTATGGCAATATGATGTTTTGTCCATGATTTTGTACATAATATTTGTATGAAAACAATTTGACAAATTTATAACTATCCCCCTATGTGAGTCTAAAATGTAGCTGGAAAAGGTTGACTAAAGATAGGATGCATCAAATTATGGGTACCTTTGGAAATATTATCCACATAAGACGGTACTATCAAGTGGTGAAATGACTTTTCATCCTAGGCGAGCTCTTTGAGATGGCAGAAACAATGGCCCTTTGTCTTCACAAAGGTGTTGCATGATAGGCTTTTTCAAACTCTAACCTGCCCTTGATTCTGATGTGTTCTCTCTAGGGAGACCTCCCACATCCTGATCAATACCGTAGTGAGCCACAGTTACTGATGTGTGTGTCACATCCATCAGGTATGTTGAAGTGAGGAAAAACAAAAAAAAAGGTCTGCAAATCACAGCTCTATAAACTAAATCCAAGAATGGCATGAACCTCATTTGTGGACCAAGTGAGCATTTACTTTCCTGTGCAAAGTTCCTGTTAGAAGAGATTTAAATAAATATAGCTTGGAGGAAGGGCCTCTTTCAGGAGTTTCATCTGACATCAGTGAAATATTCTTACGGGAGGCAATGTTTGCCTCGATTTTTACAGGTCATTTGGTTTTACTTTTGACTTTAATTACTGGTGTTCTAACCTTGAACGGCAGACTACTTCATAATTTTTTTCCCCATAGAGTTATGCTTCATTATTTGTTTTCTATAGTTTATGAGTGCATGCTTGTAACTTAGAGGGAAATTATTAAAAATGTGGCAGAGAGTAGCTAGAACACTGAATGTTCTAAAAGGATATCTCTGCCTTAGAGATGGTCTGAATTACTTTTTCATGAGTTGAGATAAATAATAAACCTCTTTTTGCCACTATGGCACCTGAAATATTTTTAATCTAATTTAGTTGAACATTGATTTGTGTAATATATGAGCTATCAGAAAAGCACTGCTATTAAGTAGAACCGTATAATGGTAATCTCCGAGAAAGAAAATATTTTAAAATGTGAATAACGTATACTGGGACTTGAGTCATTTATTTTGCTTACTCTGGGTTTCCAAAGTTTTAAATAGAGTATTGCATTGGTTATCAATGGGGCTAATTTTGCGCCCCCCCCTCCCCAGGGGACATATGGCCAAGTATGTCTGAAGGTATTCTTAGTTGTTGGGACTTTGCGGCTGGAGGTGGGAGGGTACACGTAGTAGGCAGAAGCCAGGAATATTAAACATCCTACAATACACAGGCTTAGACAAAGAATTATCTAACCAAAAATGTAAACAGTGCCCAGATCGGGGGGAAAAAAAACTTTAGAGTATTGAGCATTTATTTTTATTAATACTCATATGAGCAAGTGTATGAAATAAATAGAAGTTGAATGATAATTTTTTATTCTGTGTGAAAGTAGGAAGACCTATTGATCTTGGAGGGATTCAAGTAGAGTACAGTGATTTAAGAAGCCATCTTTGTTATCATATTTGGATTCTAGTATTCACTTCAGCCAGTTGCTAGCTGTCTGACCTTCAGTTCAGTTCAGTCGCTCGGTCGTGTCCGACTCTTTGCGACCCCATGAATCGCAGCACGCCAGGCCTCCCTGTCCATCACCAACTCCCGGAGTTCACTCAGACTCACGTCCATTTTGTCCGTGATGCCATCCAGCCATCTCATCCTCTGTCGTCCCCTTCTCCTCCTGCCCCCAATCCCTCCCTGCATCAGGGTCTTTTCCAATGAGTCAGCTCTTCGCATGAGGTGGCCAAAGTACTGAAGTTTCAGCTTCAGCATCAGTCCTTCCAAAGAAATCCCAGGGCTGATCTCCTTCAGAATGGACTGGTTGGATCTCCTTGCAGTCAAATGTATAATTAATCCTAAAATGATTAATCCCTCTGAGACTGAATATATTCATTTGTAAAATATGGATGATGAAATCTACCTTACAGACTTGCTCTGGTAAATTTTGTTGTAACCTGGAAGACTTTACACATCAGTGAATAGTAGCCACTGTTACGCTTAGAATGTAATTTGGGATTGGTAGGATAGTATTGGTATGGTTTTATGAGGAATAAGAGAGTATCAATAGTGATGATTTTTTTGGAATGAATCATAAGGATTTCCCAATAATTTAATGAAGCAGTGTAGTCCTTAAACATGTTAATTTCTGCCTGTATATCTCTATGTGTGTCTGAAGAGCTAGGAAGGAATACTTGGCCACCTGAAAGATCTATAATAGTGCAGTTTTCAAGACAGGAAATGGACATTTAAAAATGCCAAATTCTTAACACACAGCACCAGTGGGATTTGTTGAAAAGAAGAAAGGATCTTTTCTCTCCTTTTTAAAATTATATTCTTCTATGTTGATTAATTTTTTCTAAAAGCATATTTTTTATAATTAAGAAAATAAGCATTGTAAACATTACAACAAAATTCTCAGACTTTCCCAATATAAACGTTGAAAAATATGATAGTTGTTAAAAAATGTTCCTCTCCTTGTATATAGAGTTTCCCTTTCTGCTGATTTATCTCCATTAGTTGGTTTTCCTCTGTAGTCACCTTTCTAAAAGTGGTGAAGCTGTAGGACCCATTAAAATTTTACTGGCATGATAAAGCTGGTCATATTGATGCCTTTATCTTCTGTTTTGGCACGTGGTGCTATCCGTGAAGCCAGCGAAATTTGGTCTGGGTGGTGAGTTAAAAAAGGACAGGGGAATTTATAACTTGCATCTCCAAAGCCAGAATGTTTTCCTTGCCTGGGTACTCTTTAGCAGTTTATTAAGGACTTGAGTGAAAACACAGGAAGCATATTTATTAAATTTCCAGTTGTCTGAAATTGGAAGGTATGGATCAAAGTATAGATGATTGGATATAAATTTCACACTGTGCTTGATTTAGACAGTGGGCAAAAAAATAAGAATATTAAATTTAACAGGAAAAAGTATAAATGCCTATAAATTTGACTTTAGAAAAAATTTTGAAATTTTGTAATGAGGGAGTTTAGACCATTATCTAATTCCTGTTTGAAGAAAGAAGAAATACCAAGGGTTGGGTGGGTCTCAGTTCAGAGAGTTGTCTGCCTCTTTTGAGCTCTCTTGTAAGATACAGTTTTTAAAGAAAATATATTTATTTTTAATTGGAAGATAATTACAGTGTTGTGTTGGTCTCTGCCATACATCAACAGTAATCAGCCATAGGTATACATATGCCCCCTCCCTCTTGAACCTTCCTTCTATTTCAGAATTCTACTTCTGTATTTTTAGAATTTTGACCAATTCTGCTTGCTGTAGTTTAAGAGGAATATTGACCAGCTAGTGTTAAAGGCAATGGCACCCCACTCCAGTACTCTTGCCTGGAAAATCCCATGGGTGGAGGAGCCTGGTAGGCTGCAGTCCATGGGTCACTAAGAATCACACCCAACTGAGCGACTTCCCTTTCACTTTTCACTTTCATGCATTGGAGAAGGAAATGGCAGCCCACTACAGTGTTCTTGCCTGGAGAATCCCAGGGACACGGGAGCCTGGTGGGCTGCCGTCTATGGGGTTGCACAGAGTCAGACACGACTGAAGCGACTTAGCAGCAGCAGCAGCAGTAGTGTTAAAGAACACACCTGCCAATGCAGGAGACATAAAATACGTGGGTTCGACCCCTGGGTTGGGAAGATCCCCTGGAGTAGGGCATGGCAACCCACTCCCATGTTCTTGCCTGGAGAATCTCATGGACAGAGGAGCCCGGTGGGCTACAGTCCATGGTGTCTCAAAGAGTTGGACACTACTGAAATGACTTAGCGTATACACACATAAAATGTTCAGGAAGCCTAGAATTAGTCAGATCCCTGCTCTGTCGTATATTAACTGTCTGGCTTTGGGTAAATTATGTTTAATCTCTAAAGTTTAGGTGTTGTCAGATTAAAATAAAAAAATAATAAAGCTACTCCATAAAGGTATTTTAGGAATTGGCTGAGATAATAATTGCATCTTCATTATTTATTTTAAAGATGGCCTATAAGCTATATTGATTAATTCAAAGTTATTAAAATAGGCAAGTTCATCAAAAGGGCAACAGTTAATTATCTTAAATACCAACAAAACTAATTTTAACAATTGTGAAAAGATGAGGTTGCAAATGAATGATGGTAAAGGAAGGTTGTTCATTAGAGTATTGATTAAATACAGGGAGGTTTAGAACAGGTAGAGGACTTGGTGAATACTTATCAAACTTAAATTGATTCTTTAATTCACTCTATTGAAGCTTGCTAATATCCATTTGTCTGTGAAAAGGTCCATTTTTTCAAGAGTGCCAGCCATCTCTATCTAAGAATATTTTATTTTTTTATTAACCAGAGCAGAAACTCTGACCTTTGTTTTTACATGAGTGAGTATTAAGGCTAACTCAACTTAGGAGGAAGTAGGAAAATACCTTAGCCTGTGGTAAAGAAAGAGGAGGGGAAGCCGGGAGGAGAAACTTAGTATTATCCTGGAGGAGATACAAAAGAGGCCCACAGGCTCCTCTGTCCAGGGAACTTTCTAGGCAAGACTGCTGGAGCAGGTTGCCATTTCCTACTCTGGGGGATCCTCCTGACCCAGGGATCGAACCACATCTCCTGCAGCAGTAGACAAATTCTTTACCGCTGTGTCCTCTCACCCTGCCAATGCTGTTCCGAAAATCTGTACTGCTCGTCAGAGTTCTAAGAAGCCTCATGTTTTTTGTAAAAAGAGAAAGGGGGTCGTTGAAAGAACTGTATTTACTCTAGATTTCTCTGCATTCCTTAAAATGATGTAGATTCCTAATAAAAGCCTTTTCTTTTAGTAGTCTTCATTCCAGTCTATGTGAGAACAGTGCTTCTTGAATGCATAAATTAAGGGAATGAATATGGAAATGGGGACAAGTTGGTTCAGCGTAAATGATTGGACATATTCTGGAGCCCAAACTTTTCCTTATTCATTCCTAGAACTCCAATATCTCTAAGCAGTTTCAGTACTAGCTGCTGCTGCTGCTAAGTCGCTTCAGTTGTGTCTGACTCTGTGCGACCCCATAGACAGCAGCCCACCAGGCTCCCCCAACCCTGGGATTATCCAGGCGAGAACACTGGAGTGGGTTGCTATTTCCTTCTCCAATCCATGAAAGTGAAAATGAAAGTGAAGTCATTCAGTCGTACTAGAGGAAGATTTAAAAAAGAATTGTAGTGGCATAGACATAACACCAGTGTAACAATTCAGCATTTATAATTGTGCAGTTCAGTGGCATTAAGTATATTCATGTTGTTGAGCAAGGATCTCCAGACTTCTTCCATCTTCCCAAACCAAAACTCTGCACCCATTCAATAACTCTTCCCCGTTTCTATCTCACTGTAGCCCCTGACAACTACCATTCTTCTTTCTGTGTCTGTCAATTGTCTACTCAAGGTATGTCTTCTATAAGTGGAATCATAGAGTATAGATGAGTGGGGGGGTTGGATTGGCTTATCTCACTTATCATGTCATCCTCAGTATTCATCTAACATGGTAGCATGTGTCAGAATTTTGTTCTTTTTTAAGGCTGAATAATATTGTATGTGTAGATCACATTTTGTTTATTCATTTCTGGATAACTAGATTACTTCCATTTTGGGGCCATTATGAATAATACTGCTATGAACATGGATGTACAAATATAAAGATTTTTATGTTACTTAAAAAATGGCAGTCACATGAACCTTTTATGTAAAACCATCAAGCTGACAAAGGATTCATAGCAAATGTGAGTGACTTAACTGCATTTGTTTAACTGGGACACTTTTCCTAAGCTGGTCCTAACCCATCACCTCCTCATGGAAAGGTGAAAGATTATAGGAAGAGAATAAAATGCACACATGGGAATTTTAGCACATTAATTAGAAACTGTAAACTTGGGGTTAAAATTGCTTGACTGGTTGTTACATATAGGATTCAGACATTTTAATAGTTGATTTAGAAAGCTTAAAAATACTATGATTTTAGTTATTTTCTACTTGAGAAGCAAAGAAACCTATATGTTAACTAATAAAACTATGGGCAGAAATAACACATGCTTCAAGAGCATTCAGTGCTTCTATTTTCTCTCTTTTTTTTTTTTCCAACAAGGAGGAGATAAATTAAAATTAAAACATTTCATCTGTAAAACCAGTATGCTAGTATTCTGAGTTCATAAGTGTTGTAAAGATGGCTTTACCACATTTGGCAGACCTTTTACAAATATTCTTTGAAGACTACTTTAAACACTCAGTGGTGTATCATCTTAATTTTCAGTCTTGTCATTCCAAATGAGGCAAATTTTTTAAAAAAATAATTGAATTGAAGGGAATTGCATGTTCATTTTTCTAGTTTAAAAGCTTTGTCAGAATCCTCCATTTGCGTTGTCTGCACAGTTCTCCCTGAGTCCCTTCACGATCATGGCTACTTTGAGACATCCATTAGTAGATGCTTTAAAAAAAACAAAATATTTGTTTTGGCTGTGCTGGGTTGGGTCTTCACTGCTGAACACCTACTTTGTCTAGTGGCAGCAAGAGGGGGTCACTCTGTAGTTGCGGTGCATGGGCTTCTCACTGCAGTGATAGCTGGTCTTGTTGCAGAGCACAGGCTCTAGAATGTGTCTGCTTCAGTAGTTGCAGCACTGCAGAGCAGGCTCAGTAGTGGCGGTTCAGGGCTTAGTTGCCCCATGGCATCTGTGGCATGTGGGATCTTCCCAGACTAAGAATCGAACTGGTGTCCCCTGCATTACATGGGTTCTTAACAACAGGGCCACCAGCAAAGCCCTAGTAGATACTTTGAATTCCTCTGTCCCAAACACAAATGAAATCAGGAGCATGGCTGCAGGTATCATTTTACCTTCTGAAGGGCTGTTTCTGTGTTCTGGCATGTGTCTGCCTGAACCCTGTGATTAAAATAAGAAGTTGGTACCTGGAGCCAGGGTGATACTGGAGAATGTCTCCCGCTATCTGGAGAGGGACGGCCAGATAGATACTGATGAACATGGAGGAGGGTAGCTGAGCTCTGGTGTAAAAGTTCATTGACTCTTTAACATTGTTAATATCTTAATCCACATGTTTGTTTCTTTTACAGGTTGACTCTTTTCCCTATTGTTAATTCCCTTCCCAATATGCTAAACATTTTGCAGATACCACAACTCATTCTCCTTACAGCATTAGAGATAACGTATTGTTGTTCCTGTCTGAAGTTTGTGGAGGTTAAGTAACTTACCCAAGATTTTACTGTTTATCAGATGCAGAGCCTGGTCTTGCATCCAGGTCTGTCTGGCTCAGAAGGCTTCCTGTTTCCATTGCACTAGCCAGCAAAAGCATCACTGGAATTTCCAGGATATAACTTTCTTCAAAGTGATAATCATTATGTCCAGGCCTTCCTTTGCTTTAATACTCTGGCTATCCTAGTTTATAGGCACATCATACTTGAATGGACTATTGTGGGAGCTTCTAAACTGATCTTCCCACCCCTTGCTTTCTGAATATTAATCACCCCTTGCACTATTGTACTGTCTTCCTGATGGTCAAGTCTAATAATGACAGTTGTTTTGTTGAATGCTACTATTAATGTAAAATCATGTTTACCTTTTGATAAACAGTTTGTAATTCTTAGTTGCCTTTCAGATAAAATGAACACCTCTTAACTTAGGTTTTATGACCTCCTCTCATCTGTCCTTCCTACTTTTCAACCTTTTCAAACTGCTTGCTTCCTTTGTCACATCAACTTTCTAACTAATTTGAATTGTTTACTCTATTTAGTCGCTAAGTCATGTCTGACTCCTTGTGACCCCATGGAGTGCAGCCTGCCAGGCTTCCCTGTCCTTCACTATCTCCTGGAGTGTGCAAAAACTCATGTCCATTGAGTCGGTGGTGCCATCCAACCATCTCATTCTCTGTTGCCTGCTGCTTCTTCTGCCCTCAGTCTTTCTCAACATCAGGGTCTTTTGCAGCAAATTGGCTTTTTGCATCAGATGGCCAAACTATTGGAGATTCAGCTTCAGCATCAGTCCATATCCAATGAATATTTAGGGTTGATTTCCTTTAAAATTGATTGGTTTGATTTCCTTGCTGTCCAAGGGACTCTCAGGCACCTTTTCCAATACCACGAATTGCTTGTAGTGTGAGCTTATGTAATCTTACACTCCCCTCTCTTTCTTTCTCTCTCTCTCTCTTTCTCCCTGTAGGTAGGCAGATCTCTATTTTTTTCTAAGCAGGCAATTATTTCATGGATGGAGGATCTCTACATTTTTATATCCATTCCTGTTATCACAAAATGCCCATCTCTCTAACCTGATCTCTAATGAATATAAATAAAAAGTTTTCCTATCTTGATCTGCTTCAGTGATGTATTTTCTCATCATCCTGTTTGGAAGTATTTTTCTCCTTGAATCTCCCTAGCACTGTACCTATTCCTTTCTGCTGCTGCTGCTGCTAAGTCACTTCAGTCGTGTCTGACTCTGTGTGACCCCATAGATGGCAGCCCACCAGGCTCCCCCGTCCCTGGGATTCTCCGGCAAGAACACTGGAGTGGGTTGCCATTTCCCCCTCCAATGCATGAAAGTGAAAAGTGAAAGTGAAGTCGCTCAGTCGTGTCTGACTCTTAGAGACCCCGTGGACTGCAGCCCACCAGGCTCCTCTGTCCATGGGATTTTCCAGGCAAGAGTACTGGAGTGGGGTGCCATTGCTTTCTAATGGCACTTATATTTTCCGCCTGGGATTGTAAATATTTTTATAAGTGCGATTGGGGTCCTTGGCATGGGGGGAGGGTCTGGGTATAACTGAGTCCACTTGTCCTGAGTGTCACATTGCTTATCGAAGATCCATGAAGATGACCAACAAATGAATCAATGTCATAACTTATGTGTATATAGTGCTTGGAAATTTATAGAAGTGTACATTTTTCTAATCTGACAACAATAGGATGGAATTTGGTGGTTATCTGCATGTTATGGATAAAATTTGGAAGTTTAGAGAGATAGGCTCAGGAAATATCTACAGCATTTTGTGCCAGTTCTAGTCTTGGGAGTGGGGCAAGATGGGACCCCAAGTCAAGCAGGTGGAGCTAACATGACCTCCAGGGCAACTGAATTCAGGGATTCTGGACACTGTGCCTTGGACTCACCTTCAGGAAATTTAAGATATTTACTAAGCAAGCTCCACCCCCAAAAATTCTCATCTGATGGTCTGAGATGGTACCTAGACATTGGTATTTTTATTTTTTAGTGTGATTTTGAAAAAAATTTATCATTCCAAATTTATGAATGAAATTGATAATAGAGATTTATAAGTTCTATTATAAACACATTAAAATCTTTGGACCCAGTCATTCCAAATAGGCTTTTTTTTTTTTTTAAACTGTAATGGGCATTTCATTTTTTCTTTATTTCTGCAGTTTTATAAAAATGAAGTAGTTTCTTTTTTATTGAAATATAGTTGATGATAGACAATATTGTGTTTCAGATGTACAGCAAAAAGTGATTCAGTTACATACATATACATATTTAAGATTATATTCTATTATCGGTTATTACAAGTATTGAATGCAATTCCCTGTGCTATACAATAAATCCTTGTTGCTTAACTATTTTATGTACAGTGTGTGTGTACAGTAGTTTGCACCCATACTCCTAATCTGTTCCACTTTTATCTCCCCTTTGGTAACCATAAATTTGTTTTATATGTCTGCATATCTGTTTTGTGTGTAGGCTCATTTGTACTACTTTGAGATTTCACGTATTAGTGATATCTTATAGTATTTGCCTTTCTCTGAGTTCACTAAGCACAATATTCTTTGGTCCATCCATGTTGCTGCAAGTGGCAATTCATTCTTTTTCATGGCTGAGTGGTATTCCTGTGTGTACATATTTGTATATACCACACATTCTTAAATCAATGGTCTGTGATGGACTTTCGGATTGTTTCCATGTCTTGTCTGTCATAAATAGTGCTGATATGAACATTGAGGTGTATGAATGCTTTTGAACTAGAGATTTTGCTTTTTTATTTTTATTTTTTGGCAATAAAAGTTAGGTGTTTTCAGATGCTACTTTAAAAAAAATAGATCTATATCCTAGTCTTAAGAGTATAACTCAGAGGCACAGATTTATGCTGATGTAATTCTAACTCTGAGCTACAAGAGTTAAATACTTTATCCTGTGATACTCTGGGTTAGCACACATTTTAGAGAAATGCAAGCTTGGGTGCCCATATATATTATATTTAAAACTCCAAAAACAAACAAAAAATGTTTTATAAATGAGCATTATGTATTGGAAAAGGTTATATAGAAATAGTGAAATAACATATAACTCCTACTCATTGTAGAGTAATGTCTTATTTTTCTCTCTTCTTAAAGAATACCATCTCATAGATTTTTATTATTGCTATAAATTGGGAACCAAATTTATTTATTTCATCTTCATAGTGTGTGGGTGTGTACCTAGCGTACACTGACTTTAATTAAAATTTTTCTTGCAAGCTCAAGGTCTTCATTATCCACTTGAATTATTTTAAAATGCAGCAGTACAATAACATCCTCAGAGACCATTAAAATGCTATAAAGATATTTTCTCAATACTGAATGGCTTAACCTTCCATGCTTCCATATTGTTATATGCGCCTCTTTAAACTTTTATTCCCTCCCTCTGAGGTATTACTCCTAAGTGCTTAGCAGATATCTGATTCTGCTGCAAGGAAGATTGTAAGTTTGCAGAGAGAGCACTTAACCACTCTTGTTAACTTGATGGCCTTGTTTATCCACTGTTGCATTCAGTGAGCTCTAGATGGTGGCCTGAGGGTGACCATATATTTTTCCCTTGTAGAACAGAGTTTAGTGTTTGCGCCCATAGTTGTAGTTACCATTCAGGAGCCTTGTCTCCATTATAGCTGGATTTACAACTGTGTTTTGAGTGAAAGAGTGTGTTGGTGTTACTTCCTGAAGGAAATGAAGACACTTAACATCAGAATGCTCAAAATGATAATTCTCTGGTGAAGAAGGAAATTAGAAGTATGACAACCTAAATTTTGTCTGTTTTTTAAATAACAGCAAAAAATAATATCACTTATTTTTATCTCAGTTCAGTTCAATTGCTCAGTTGTGTCCAACTCTTTGTGACCCCATGAATCGCAGCACACCAGGCCTCCCTGTCCATCACCAACTCCCAGAGTTCACTCAGACTCACGTCCATCGAGTCAGTGACGCCATCCAGCCATCTCATCCTCGGTCGTCCCCTTCTCCTCCTGCCCCCAATCCCTCCCAGCATCAGAGTCTTTTCCAATGAGTCAACTTTCGCATGAGGTGGCCAAAGTACTGGAGTTTCAGCTTTAGCATCATTCCTTCCAAAGAAATTCCAGGGCTGATCTCCTTCAGAATGAATTGGTTGGATCTCTTTGCAGTCCAAGATACTCTCAAGAGCCTTCTCCAACACCACAGTTCAAAAGCATCAATTTTTTGGTGCTCAGCTTTCTTCACAGTCCAACTCTTACATCCATACATGATTACTGGAAAAACCATAGCCTTGACTAGATGGACCTTTGTTGGCAAAGTAATGTTTCTGCTTTTCAGTATGCTATCTAGGTTGATCATAACTTTTCTTCCAAGGAGTAAGCATCTTTTAATTTCATGGCTGCAGTCACCATCTGCAGTGATCTTGGAGCCCCCAAAAATAAAGTCTGACACTGTTTCCACCATTTCCCCATCTATTTCCCATGAAGTGATGGGACCAGATGCCATGATCTTCATTTTCTGAATGTTGAGCTTTAAGCCAACTTTTTCACTCTCCTCTTTCACTTTCAACAAGAGGCTTTTTAGCTCCTCTTCACTTTCTGCCATAGGGGTGGTGTCATTAAAGTCTGACACTGTTTCTACTGTTTCCCCATCTATTTCCCATGAAGTGATGGGGCCAGATGCCATGATCTTCGTTTTCTGAATGTTGAGCTTTAAGCCAACTTTTTCACTCTCCTCTTTCACTTTCAACAAGAGGCTTTTTAGCTCCTCTTCACTTTCTGCCATAGGGGTGGTGTCATCTGCATATCTGAGGTTATTGATATTTCTCCCGGTAATCTTGATTCCAGCTTGTGCTTCCTCAGCCCAGCATTTCTCATGATGTACTCGGCATAGAAGTTAAATAAGCAGGGTGACAATATACAGCCTTGACATACTCCTTTTCCTATTTGGAACCAGTCTATTGTTCCATGTCCAGTTCTAACTGTTGCTTCCTGACCTGCATATAGGTTTCTCAAGAGGCAGGTCAGATGGTCTGGTATTCCCATCTCTTTTAGAATTTTCTACAGTTTATTGTGATCCAGTCAAAGGCTTTGGCAAAGTCAATAAAGCAAAAAAATGTTTTTCTGGAACTCTCTTGCTTTTTCGATGATCCAGCAGATGTTGGCAATTTGATCTCTGGTTCCTCTACCTTTTCTAAAATCAATTTAAACATCAGGAAGTTCACAGTTCACGTATTGCTGAAGTCTGGCTTGGAGAATTTTGAACATTACTTTACTAGCATGTGAGATGGGCGCAATTGTGCAGTAGTTTGAGCCTTCTTTGGCATTGCCTTTCTTTGGGATTGGAATGAAAACTGACTTTTTCCAGTCCTGTGGCCACTGCTGAGTTTTCCATATTTGCTGGCATATTGAACTCTGCATTCAGATGCTTATATCTTTCTTTTTCTCCTTTGCCTTTCACTTCTCTTCCTTTCACAGCTATTTGTTAAGGCCTCCTCAGACAGCCATTTTGCTTTTTTGCATTTCTTTTCCATAGGGATGGTCTTGATTCCTGTCTCCTGTACAATATCAAGAACCTCCATCCATAGTTCATCAGGCACCCTATTTATCCACTCTAGTCCCTTAAATCTATTTCTCACTTCCACTGTATAATCATAAGGGATTTGATTTAGGTCATACCTGAATGGTCTAGCGGTATTCACTACTTTCTTCAATTTGAGTCTGAATTTGGTAATAAGGAGTTCATGATCTGAGCCACAGTCAACTCCTGGTCTTGTTTTTGTTGACTGTATAGAGCATCTCCATGTTTGGCTGCAAAGAATATAATCAATCTGATTTCAGTGTTGACCATCTGGTGATGTCCATGTGTAGAGTCTTCTCTCGTGTTGTTGGAAGAAGGTGTTTGCTATGACCAGTGCATTTTCTTGGTAAAACTCTATTAGTCTTTGCCCTGCTTCATTCTGTACTCCAAGGCCAAATTTTCCTGTTACTCCAGGTGTTTCTTGACTTCCTACTTTTGCATTCCAGTCCCCTATAATGAAAAGGACATCTTTTTTTGCTGTTAGTTCTAAAAAAAAAGTCTTGTAGGTTTTCATAGAACTGTTCAACTTCATGTGTATTGTGGTAGGCACTCTAATTTCTTAATTTTCTAACTCTGAAATTTAATAATTTAGTGAAAGTTCAATATTTAGCTTTCTCCTTGAACTCCGTAATGAATCATTTCCTTTGAAAGACTTTTCCTGGAATTCCTCTTTTTGGCAGGTAGGTTTGCATACCTAACATGACATCATTTGACTGGATTCTTGAAAAAAAAAAAATTAAGAGACAAAAAATGTAGGGTAGCTTTTGAGCATTCAGTGGTAGAATTTGGGGAGAAAGTAAAATAGAGAAATCATTCCTAGTAGGAATATGTGTTATTTTCTTAAACACCATTGATAATTGAGTAACATTTTTTGTTTCTTTAATAAGTTCATTTGGACTATTACTTTGTTTCAGAAGGGAAATATTTCCCTCTTTTGTTGCTGCTGCTGCTGCTGCTAAGTTGCTTCAGTTGTGTCCAACTCTGTGCAACCCCATAGATGGCAGCCCACCAGGCTCTGCCGTCCCTGGGATTCTCCAGGCAAGAGCACTGGAGTGGGTTGCTATTTCCTTCCCCAGTGCATGAAAGTGAAAGGTGAAAGTGAAGTCTCTCAGTCATGTCCAACTCTTCATGACCCCATGGACTGCAGCCCACCAGGCTCTGCTGTCCATGGTATTTTCCAGGCAAGTGTACTGGAATGGGTTGCCATAGCCTTCTCCGCCCACTCTCTTTTACTGAGTTACATTTCAGCAAAAGTGACTTAATTATAATTCTGGAGCTTCATCCTGCTTAAAACTAGTTGAATTCTGGACTTAATAAAATCACATTTATGTAGGAAGCCATATAATTGTATGTATAGAAAAGGAAGGAAACAACTTGTGTAACCTCCAAGTTAAAAATATAATACTGTACGTTCCTTGAGGTCCATCTTTGTTAAAGTGTTTTGGATGATTCCATTACATGAGGGCCTACTTCTGGGGACTATTTGTGTGTACTGTTATCAATGTCCACCTCATTTCCTGGGAGCCCACCAGCTTCCTTCCCACCTTTATCCTCTGCCAGTCCTCCGGATGACCTTATTTCTCACCTGCACTTACTGAAAGCCCATTCATCCTTCATGCCCTATTTCCAGACCCACCTCTTTCACAAAACTTTCTGAACTTATGCAGCTCCTTCTCATTGACTTAAACTCCTCTCCCTAGTCCTTTACAGTCAAACATTTCCTGACTCTGTTGTGTGGTCTTATTTCTCTGTCCTCGTCATAGACATCCTATCTTAAGCATCTTCTCTGCCTTACTGGGCTTGGAGTCAATCATCAGGTTTAATTCTGAGCCCTAGATTTTCAAAGCTATTCTTAAAATGTGCTATTATGTTCTACTTTTTAATATTTTTCTGTCTCTGAATTAGGATGGCTTTCCATCCTCTGGGAGCCATACTTGTTTGTCATGACCCTGTTATCTTGACTGTACTGATTGGGCTCAAGCCAAGCAATGAACCTCTGATTCAATAATTTGGTTTTTGGGCCACATGTGAGTTAAGTCAGTCTTTTTCCAAATGAAAAAAACTCCTTTCCAAAACCCATAAGGACTAAGGATCTCAGAAAAGTCCATTTCCAGAAAGGATGAAACAGGTACAGAGAGGGGGCGGGTTGGTGGTGTAAAAAGAGGAATCTGAAGCTCCTTGGGGCTTCCCTGACTCTAGTTCTCCTCCTTCCCTGAGGCTGCATTGTGTTTTTACCCACCCTAGTCTATGAATAACCCTGCCCTAGGCTATATTGAATTCATTTCTGTTATTGCAACTACTCTTTTTCATCAAAAGATAATGTTCATTGTAAGACCATCCTCATTCAGAGATAGAAAAATGTTAAAAAGTAGAACATAATAGCGCATTTTAAGAATAGCTCTGAAAATCTAGGGCTCAGAATTAAACCTGATGATTGACTCCAAGCCCCTCCCCCATCCCTGGGCAACATGGTGACACTAAAATAAAACCCAACATATTTCCTGTTCTATCCACAGAGGCTTATCTGTTGTCTCCAGCTGCCTGTGAAGCGTTTTTATTTAGATGTTCCTATCAAGCATGTTTGACAATTGATTCCCTTTCCTTCTGTCAAGATAGATCCCCTTATTTTATTTCAGTTTTTTCTCCCTCTTCTAAGCTAGTGATCTAAGAGTCATTCAGAATTCTCTCCATTCCTTTAATCTGACCCCAAATTTTGGAATTTCTTTTTCTTTTAATTATTTCTTTAAATTGTATAATACACAAAACATAAAATTTTACTACCTTGACCATTTTTAAATGTATGTTCACACTGTTGGGCACCATCACCAGTCCAATCTGCAGAACTTTTTTCCATTTAAAAAACTGAAACTGTATCCATTAAGCAATAAACCCTTGCCTTCTCCTCCCCTAGTCCCTGTAACCATGATCTGTAATATTTGCTGGGTCTATGAATTTGACTACCCTAGATATCTCATATAAGTGGAATCATATAGTATTTGTATTTGTCTTTTTGTTACTGGCTTATTTCATTTAGCATGATGTCCTCATAGGTCATCCATGTTGCAGCATGTGTCAGAAATTTGGCATTTCTTTTGCTGACATTATATTTTAATTTAATCTTTTTCTTTCTTCTTTCCTCTTTGACAGTCTTTGAAGACAAAGATAAAAAGTCTTTATCACTTTGCAGTTGAGTTCCTGACATGATGCCTTAACAAATCTCTGGTGATCCTCTGCGTGCTTACAGCCATCATCTGTGATATCAGAGTCATCTTTACAAACATGGCTTTCATCTGGTTTTGACCACAGGATTACCGTGAATGGAGTCACATGGATGGTTGCTACAACCCAGAGGTCCTAAATAGCCCTTTCTTGCTAAAAGCCTTACACTTTTCCTCCTGATACTCCTCATCCAGTCTAGCCCCTTCTCCTTAATTTTTGAGTCCTTCCTGATCTGGTCAGATTCTGTGCTTTTAATGATCTCATTACCCCATGCTTTAATTTATGTACCACCATTATTCACCAAGGACCTTCATTTCCATCAGCGAGTCATTTAACTTTCTCTGCAGAATTCAGTGTTTATATTTGTCTCTTCTTCTTTGCCTTTAATTCCTGCCAGATGAAAATTTCAGTTTACTTTCATGACCTGTCCAAATATCATATATTCTGTATACCTCCTCCTTCTTCATGAAAACTTCACACCTCTCTAGCCCTGCTTATAATTCATTTAGTTATAGGCTTATGCTTACACACATTTACTATAGATTATGTTGTACCAGTTAGTAGTTTGCTAACTAGATTTCAGTTTTTTGAAGCTTGATGCTTGTTTTTCCTAGCTTCACATAGCAACCAGAGTGCGAACAGGCATTAAGTGGGCAATAAATATTTGTTGTGTTAGTGGCATTTTCATGTTAATAGTGCAGTAACAGAATACATTATAGGCACTCTATAAAAGCTTTCATTTTCTATTTCACTGTTGTTTCTAAGCCACCCACACTTAATTTACTTGCAAGTACTTTTAAGTGTGGAAACATCTAAGACAGTAATTAGTGTTCTTTCTTCTCCCCTGAGAAACCCACAAGGGAATCATTTGATTTAATCTATGTTTAGCCCACATTGTTCCGAAATGAGAAGCATTTGATATATCTGCAGGTGATTTATCATTAGATACATATCCAAGAAAGGGAAAAAACAAACAAAACCCCACCTGAACTCTGATGCTGGCACTAGGATATTGACTGTAAATGCTGTTAGAGCTTAGACTTTCTTTGTAGATAAATGGGGTGTTGTGTAAAGAATCTTGTTTAGTTCTTGTTTGTTTGTTTATTTTGGACTGCTCTGTCTTCCTGAACTCTTCTAGTCCTTTTCTGAAGCTTAAACTTAAGGTCATTGTTCAGTAAGGAGGAGTGTTACCCATCTTTTTCCTCCAAAGAGTGAGATTTATCACTTTGGCCTTCATTTCCCTTCTTTTTGTTAATGTTAAACAACATCATACTAGCTGTAAAGATCAAATACTGTAATTAGAGTGAGGGGGAGTACATTTTTAAAGTCTGTAGGCATATAGCTCTTTCTGTGTATGTGGCATCAAGCAGATATGGCACAACTCAGTTCAGTAATAATGCATTGACTCACAGGTTACATCTTGTGCTAGTAATAAAGATGATCGAGTAACACCATGTTGCCCTTATGGATTTTATAGTCTAAAGTGAAGTGAAAGTTGCTCAGTTGTGTCTGACTCTTTGAGACCTCATGGTCTGTAGCCCACCAGGCTCCTCTGTCCATAGGATTCTCCAGGCAAGAATACTGGAATGGGTCGCCATTCCCTTTCCCAGGGGATCTTCCCAACCCAGGGATCGAACACAGGTTCCAGCCTTGCAGGAGGATTGTTTACCATCTGAGCCACCAGGGAAGTAATTACAAGTATGTGAATGTGATTAAAGGTATGTAGAATACTGATTGCTGTGGGAGAGAACAGCAAGGGAATTATATCTTGCGAATGGGGTTGGTGGAATCTTTGAGAAAGTGTCCCTTAGTATGTATACAGTAAGTTCCCTACATAGAAATTTTCAAGTTCAAATGTGCCCAGCTGGTATACTCTACTACTGTACTTTTCAAGGTACTGTACTGTGAGATTAAAGATGTTTTCTTTTTGTGTTTGTTCTTTATGTATTATTTGTGTGAAAAGCACTATAAACGTATTACAAAACAATACTATATAGCTGTGTTAGTTGGGTACGTTAGCTAACTTTGTTGGACTTACAAATTGCACTTAAGAATGTACTCTTGGAATGGAGCTCATTCCAAGAGTTTCATTGGGGATTATTTTATGTAGGGTATTCAGTTCGGTTCAGTCGCTCAGTCATGTCCAACTCTTTGCAACCCCATGAACCACAGCATGCCAGGCCTCCCTGCCCATCACCAACTCCCGGAGTCCACCCAAACCCATGTCCATTGAGTTGGTGATGCCATCCAACCATCTTATCCTCTATCATCCCCTTCTCCTCCTGCCCTCAATCTTTCCCAGCATCAGGGTCTTTTCCAATAAGTTAGCCCTTCCTGCCTTTGATTCATTTATCAATTTCTTTGTTTTCTGAAGTAGGGATCACTGATATTTGACTGCATGGGGACAATAGCCCAAGCCCTCTATGCTGAATGCTCAACTATATGCACATAAAACTACATTTCTATGATACTGAGTAAGAGTTCAGAAAATAACTGGGATGTGTGCTGGAGATGAGACACTAAAGTTGGACTAGGGAACAGATTTTGAAATAATCTTTCTAAAGATGGCCAGTAAGGCCACAAAAGTGGACACAGTTTCTTGGAAGTCTGTAGAAGTACTCTGGAAAACACTGATATCTAGAAAGAGAGAGGAGGTGCATTTAGGCAGGTAAGTATAGATTTAAAACCACATAACTGGAAATGACTTGGATATCATCCGATACAGTCAAAATAAAGATGAGTCAAGAGATCCTATTAACCTTAGTGATATAGTTTCTGTAAGTCGTGACCTAAAGTCTCAAGTTTGCCTTTTAGTGTAGGGTTTTATAGTCCAATTCAGCCTCATGTTGGTGTTTTGTCTGCACTGAATTATACATTGTAAGAGTATAGCAGTTTCTTCCATATGTTTATACTTAACACCCTTTGTGGCGGAAAAATTTAAGATCTTTCTCAAGTAATCAAATTTGTTTAAGTATATACAGTGTCCCTGCTTACAAATAATAATAATAATCAAATAATCCCCTGGACTTTGCTTCTAGATTATTCTTCCTGGTGGCTCAGCCTGATTCTTCCATGAGTTTAGAAGTATAACAGGCACTTGCTTTCATAAGTCTTATTGGCTTGGACTGTAGGTGGGTCTTTTATTCACTGAATCCAGAGAAATACAGTGCCTGGCAAAAAATAGGTAATATTTGCTGACTGAATAAACCATGCAGATTTCAGACACTGTACATTTTTAAAAGATAATGATTCACTTACTA
This sequence comes from Aepyceros melampus, assembly GCA_006408695.1. NCBI lineage: Eukaryota > Metazoa > Chordata > Mammalia > Artiodactyla > Bovidae > Aepyceros > Aepyceros melampus. The sequence continues at coordinate 387,069 of SJXQ01008105.1, read as the reverse complement.
ATCTTTTTTCTTTGAATGAGTTCAGTTTAGTGGCTCAGTCCTGTCTGACTCTTTGCAACCCCATGGATGGCAGCACACCAGACCTCCTTGTCCATCACCAACTCCTGGAGTTTACTCAAGCTCATGTCCATTGAGTTGGTGTCATCTAACCATCTCATCCTCTGTCATCCCCTTCTCATCCCACCTTCAACCTTTCCCAGCATCAGGGTCTTTTCAAACGAGTCAGTTCTTTGCATCAGGTGGCCAGAGTATTGGAGTTTCAACTTCAGAATCAGTCCTTCCAATAAATATTGAGGACTGATTTCTTTTACGATGGACTGGCTGGATCTCCTTGCAGTCCAAGGAACTCTTGAGTCTTATCCAACACCATAGTCCAAAAACATCAGTTCTTCAGCGCTTGGTTTTCTTTATAGTGCAACTCTCATATCATACATGGCTACTGGAAAAACCATAGCTTTGACTAGACAGATCTTTGTTGGCAAAGTAATGTCTCTGCTTTTTAATATGCTGTCTAGGTTGTTCATAACTTTTCTTCCAAGGAGCAAGCATCTTTTAATTCATGACTGCAATCACCATGTGCAGTGATTTTGGAGCCCCCCAAAATAAGTTTGCCACTCTTTTCACCTATTTGCCATGATGTAATGGGATCAGATGCCATGATCTTAGTTTTTTGAATGTTGAGTTTAAGCCAAGTTTTTCACTCTCCTCTTTCACTTTCATCAAGAGACTCTTTAGTTCTTTGCTTTCTGCCATAAGGGTGGTGTCATCTGCATATCTGAGGTTACTGGTATTTCTCCCAGCAATCTTGATTCCAGCTTGTGCTTCATCCAGCCCAGCGTTTCTCATGATGTACTCTGCATATAAGTTAAATAAGCAGGGTGACAATATACAGCCTTGACATACTCCTTTTCCTATGTGGAACCAGTCTGTTTTTCCATGTCCAGTTCTAACTGTTGCTTCCTGATGTGCATACAGATTTCTCAAGAGGCAGGTCAGGTGGTCTGGTATTCCCCTCTCTTTCAGAATTTTCTACAGTTTGCTGTAACCCACACAGTCAAAGGCTTTGGCATTGTCAATAAAACAGAAGTAAATATTTTTCTAGAACTCTCTTGGTTTTTCAATGATCCAGCGGGTGTTGGCAATTTGATCCCTCTTTCCTCTGCCTTTTCTAAATCCAGCTTGAACATCTGGAAGTTCATGGTTCATCTACTGTTGAAGTTCGGCTTGGAAAATTTTGAGCATTACTTTACTAACATGTGAGTGAATGCAATTGTGTGGTAATTTGAACATTCTTTGGTGTTACCTTTTTTGGGGATTGGAATGAAAACTGACCTTTTCCAGTCCTGTGGCCACTGCTGAGTTTTCCAAATTTGCTGGCATCTTGAGTGCAGCACTTTCACAGCATTGTCTTTTAGGATTTGAAATAGCTCAACTGAAATTCCATCACCTCACTAGCTTTGTTCATAGTGTGCTTTCTAAGGCCCACTTGAGTTCGCATTCCAGGATGTCTGGCTCTAGGTGACTGATCACAGCATCATGATTATCTGGGTCATGACGATCTTTTTTGTACAGTTCTTCTGTGTATTCTTGCCACCTCTTCTTAATATCTTCTGCTTCTGTTAAGTTCATACCATTTCTATCCTTTATTGTGCCCATATCTGCATGAAATGTTCCCTTCATATCTCTAATTTTGTTGACAAGATCTCTAGTCTTTCCCGTTCTATTGTTTTCCTCTATTTTCTTCGCATTAATCACTGAGAAAGGCTCTCTTATTTCTCCTTGCTATTCTTTGTAACTCTGCAATCAAATGGGTATATCTTTCCTTTTCTCCTTTGCCTTTTGCTTCTCTGTTTTTCACAGCTGTTTGTAAGGCCTCCTCAGACAACCATTTGGCCTTTTGCATTTCTTTTTCTTGGGGATGGTCTTGATCCCAAGTATAGAGAATTGTAGGTTGTAGAAAAATGATTAAGCTACTATTCTTTGTTTCCAGTAGGTATCTTTTCTCATGATTTGAACTCAGGGCAGCAATTGTTCTTTTTAAGAGCAAAAGTCTGATTTAAAAAAGAACGTGTCTCATTAGCAGATATAAACCATATATAAAAGTTTGTCAAACGTAATGAAATTCTGACTATAAAAAAACCCATTACTTTTGAATTCTTAACATCAAACCTTACAGGATTACTGATAAGGGTAATAAGCATATTTTTTTAACCCTCCAAAGTATCTTTTTTTTTTTAAAGAAGTTCTTTTTAAACCACAGAATGTAAAGATAGTTATGTTCTGTTTATTTCTAATTTCTCTCTTGCTATTTTCCCTTTTTTTTATATCATGCCCACAGCACTTGTTTCCCTAACCCTTACCCCAACCCACAGACTTTCTCATGCTCCCTTTTTGGCTCTTGTTTGGCTTTGATCCTTATTTTAACATTTGAAACACGTGTTTGAATTGTAGTTATGGCCAAGTTACAATCCTCAGGTTTCCCATAGGAGCAATTAGGCTTATTTTACCCCAAAACAAGGTGATCTTTTTATGATGAAGTATTGAATTCACTCTAAATAAGCCTTCATCCTCCTCACCAAATTCCTCATTCCTCAGAAACATGTTGAAAGAGGTAGGAAGTGTTTCAGTATTAGACAGAGTAGGGTTTAATCCAGACCCAGATACATACTAGCTGTGGATGTAACCCACTATCTGTGGGCTTTAACACTCTCTTATATAAACAGAAGCGGTAATTACCTGCCTTGGAAACGCTGATCCAAAGGCAGATTCAGAAGCAGTACACAATGGGCCCCATCACTATTTCATTTAGAACACAGATGAATTCATTTGTATCCTTTCTTAGGATTCTGCATATAAATGATATCATATGATATTTGTCTTTCTGACTTACTTATTCTGATAATCTCTATTTCTATCCATGTTGCTACAAATGGCAGTCTTTTTTTTATGGCTGAGTAATATTCTATCATTTATATGTACCACATTTTCTTTATCCATTCCTCTGTTATGGACATTTAGGTATCCTCCATGTCCTGGCTATTTAAATAGTGCTGCCATCTACAAATAGAGTTACAGATATAGAAAACAGACTTATGGTGACCAGGGGTTAAGTGTGGCAAGGGATAAATTAGCTGATTGGGATTGACATATATATTCTACTATATGTAAAATAGATAAATAAGAAAAAGATGACTAATATAACTTAGAAACTACTGTATAGCACAGGGAACACTACTCAATGCTCTGTAATGGACTTTATGAGAAAAGAATCTCATAGGGTGCATGTATGTATCTTTACAACTGATTTACTTTGCTATAAACCTGAAACTAAAACAACATTGTGAATCAAGTATACTCCATAAAAGAAAAAGAAATATAAAACCACAGCTGCTGATCTAAGGTGTGCGTCCATGGCTCAGTGATATCCAAAGTACAGGCTGAGTTTTAGTTGCATAAACATTTCCCAAGTTGACCTTTGAATGTATGTGAAATTTGGGTGGACCGAGAAAAAATGAGGAACTTAAAACAGATTGATGGTCTATTGTGAACATCAGCTCCTTTGAATTTCAGGATATGATAATGAGTGATCTAAATTATATATATATATACACACACACGTATATATATTATTTATTTATAATATATATTATGTATTTACAAACCCTGTCATTAGGTTCATTTTCCTATGGAGAATATTGATAACTAAATTAAGTTCCTTTCTTAGAAGTTGTATCTATTATCCTTATTTCCAAGAGTTACTTAATACATTTTTAAGTATTCAGAGAAGAATCAATAATGGTTGACTCAATGCATAAAATAATGAATGAATTTAAGGTAAATTCAGAAACTTAATAATCGACGCAGGCAAGCCACATTTGTATTGAGTGTGTGTGTGTGTGTGTGTGTGTGTGTGTGTGTATGGATGGCTGAATGGTCATGGAGCCCAGGATTAAACATTTGGAAAGCAAATCAGTCACTATGTACCAGAAATAGCAGACTAAATACCATTTTTTTAAGTTCCAGGTTTTCCTCCAAATTTAGAGGGATACACACACACACTGTTTAAAACAAATTAATTCTCTGTTGGTGTGTGTTTCATTTGTATCTGAAACTGAAATTCATTCTAATATGTTCATTCCTTTTTGGTCCTAAAGGTCAGGTCTAACAAGGGTTCCTGATAAAGTTAATAGCATATTTTTTTAACCCTTCAAAGTATCTCCTGCACAATGGGGGTGATAGTGATGTCAACCCTAGAGGGGCTGGGACAGTTAAATGTTCTAAGAACATTTAGCCTCATCTAACAATTTAAATTGTGTGTGTAATTGCTGAGCACCAAGCTTGGCACATAATCGGCAACCACTAAAGGTTAACTGTTCTTACAGTTGCTTTGAGGACTGTGCATCGAGTGACTGATTACATCTGCTGTTAGTGCTCAGCTATGGTTTTGCTGAACTCTGTGCACTTTTTTAAATTTTTTAAAAATTTTATATTGAGGAATAGCTGATTCCTGCTGGCCAGTTCGTGAAGAATCCGCCTACAATGCAGGAGACCTGGGTTTGATCCCTGGGTCAGAAAGATCCCCTGGTGAAGGAAAGGGCAATCCACTCCAGTATTCTTCCCTAGAATATTCCATGGAAAGAGAAGCCTGGAAGCCTCCAGTCCGTGGAATCACAAAGAGTCAGACATGACTTAGTGACTAAACCACCATAGCTGATTTACAGTGTTGTGATAGTTTCTGGGGAGGCTTTACAAATAGCTGTGAAAAGAAGAGAAGCAAAAAGCAAAAGAGAAAAGGAAAGATATAAGCATCTGAATGCAGAGTTCCAAAGAATAGCAAGAAAAGATAAGAAAGCCTTCTTCAGCGATCAATACAAAGAAATAGAGGAAAAGAACAGAAGGGGAAAGACTAGAGATCTCTTCAAGAAAATTAGAAATGCCAAGGGAACATTTCATGCAAAGATGGGCTCGATAAAGGACAGAAATGGTCTGGACCTAACAGAAGCAGAAGATATTAAGAAGAGGTGGCAAGAATACACAGAAGAACTGTACAAAAAAGATCTTCATGACCCAGATAATCATGATGATGTGTTGACTAATCTAGAGCCAGACATCTTGGAATGTGAAGTCAAGTGGGCCTTAGAAAGCATCACTACGAACAAAGCTAGTGGAGGTGATGGAATTCCCGTTGAGCTGTTTCAAATCCTGAAAGATGATGCTGTGAAAGTGCTGTACTCAATATGCCAGCAAATTTGGAAAACTCAGCAGTGGCCACAGGACTGGAAAAGGTCCGTTTTCATCCCAATTCCAAAGAAAGGCAATGCCAAAGAATGCTCCAACTACCGCACAATTGCACTCATCTCACATGCTAGTAAAGTAATGCTCAAAATTCTCCAAGCCAGACTTCAGCAATATGTGAACCGTGAACTCCCTGATGTTCAAGCTGGTTTTAGAAAAGGCAGAGGAACCAGAGATCAAATTGCCAACATCCGCTGGATCATGGAAAAAGCAAGAGAGTTCCAGAAAAACATCTATTTCTGCTTTATTGA
>SJXQ01008105.1:355047-381048 GCA_006408695.1 Aepyceros melampus | reverse complement strand
GCAAGGAGATCCAACCAGTCCATTCTGAAGGAAATCAACCCTGGGATTTCTTTGGAAGGAATGATGTTAAAACTGAAGCTCCAGTACTTTGGCCACCTTATGCGAAGTGTTGACTTATTGGAAAAGACCCTGATGCTGGGAGGGATTGGGGGCAGGAGGAGAAGGGGACGACCGAGGATGAAATGGCTGGATGGCATAACGGACTCAATGGACGTGAGTCTGAGTGAACTCCAGGAGTTGGTGATGGACAGGGAGGCCTGGCGTGCTGCGATTCATGGGGTCGCAAAGAGTCGGACACGACTGAGCGACTGAACTGAACTGATAGTTTCAGGTGGACAGCAGATGGACTCAGCCATACATATGCTGCTGCTGCTGCTAAGCTGCTTCAGTCATGTCCGATTCTGTGCGACCCCATGGACAGCAGCCCACCAGGCTCCTCTGTCCACGGAACTCTCTAGGCAAGAATACTCGAGTGGGTTGCCATTCCCTTCTCCTCAGCCATATATATTTGTATCCTAAACTCCCCTCCCATCCAGGCTGCCACACTGAGCAGAATTCCATGTGCTGAACAGTATGTCCTTGTTAGTTATCCATTTTAAGTAGAGAGGTGTGCACATGTTGGTCTCAAACCCCCATCTCTTCCCCCCATTCTTCCCCATATACAAAGGATGTCATATGGTATTTCTCCTTGTCTCTCTAAGGTACTTCACTCAGCACGATAACTTCTAAGTCCATCGATGTTGTTGCAAATGGCATTATTTCATTCTCTTTAGTGTCCTGTGAACCAGTCTCAGTGGTACTCTTGTGAACCAAACTCACCACCAGCAGCTCCTTGGCATTCCTCTTCTTTTCTAGTGGTCCATTTTCCTGATTCATTTTGTTTATGTTTTATTAATATTTAACACAGTCACATTTTTAAAGGATCCATTAGCTTAAATCCTTTCTGAAATAGAGAACAAAAGAGAAAATATTATCATTGATATTTTATCAATTCCTCCCATTACTTTTTTCAGTGTTTTCATAGCTATATAATTAGGATTACACTGTTTTATTGATTGACTTTCTATATTTTTAAATTAATGGTATTTTCTTTTCTACAACATTAAGACTACTTTATAACTTTTATAATTGTATTACTTTGCATCATTCTTATCACTTGTATACATTTTAAAATCACTGTATGAGCATGTCATATTTTATTTAAGCATTTCTATCTTGTTGGTCTGGTTGATTATCTCTAGATGTTGTCCTTGTAAATAATCCTGAAGTAATATTTGTATAAATCCTAGTTAGCTTTTCTGATCATTTCTTCCAGATACAGTTTTATGTATGGGATTATTCTGAATTAAAGAAACTAAGTAATCTGCATTTTAAAGTAAAGGTTTATAGTATAACAGTTAAAATTGGACGAATTTTTCTTTTAAAAATCCTGAGGCAGTGGCTTTTAAAATACTCCATGACATCTCCTTTGGGTTTACTATTGAGAGGAAACAGTTATCCACTGAAGGTGACTTTTTTCATTGTTTTTCTATTAATAGCAAGTAAAACTTTTTTACTTGGTAACTAGGATGCACTTTCAAAATGTCAGATTTAACAAAAGTTTAAGTTATATGTTTCGTTTCATTTTTATGATGAAATATGAAAAGTTTTTTATTTTGAATACTCATGATTATATCCTGAATATCATATTTAATTAGTAATTTGTTTGAAATTAAATTTCAACCTTCTGGTTAATTTTAATATTAATGAAGAAAGATAGTGGCATGAAAGCAGTTTTAGGAACTTAATTAAAAATCAGGTTAAGAATATTGTGCCAGCTTTACAACTGCCACCAACATTTCTCCTTGGAAAAAAGTATGAAAAAATATTTAGATATTGTTGCAGCTATGGAGAAAATAGCACTCTCTCCTCATTCTACCATTCCCAAGGGCTTGGATGTCAGATGGAGCCAAGGCTTCAAAGAAATGAGGAAATACTTGGTGATAGAGACAGAATATTTTAGAATCTTCTTGGCAACATACCAAAGAGTAAGAGAAGAAGAAAGTAGAGGAACCAGGAGTTGGCAGTAAACCTCAATGCATAAATCCCCCATGTCTCCATCCTACAAACTCAATCAAGTCTCATAAATTCATGCATGATTGCTTGCAAGTTTTACATTATTTTTAACATACAAGCATGATCTGAGCTTCATGCTGAAGTTGACATGATGTGGGGTAGAAGCAACTCTGGAATAAACTAACATCTAAGAAAATGGAAAACAACTGATAATTACAAGGAGCTGGAATTTTGGTCAGAGTTAAGGTCAAGTCAGGAACCCTCACCACCTGGGATTTGAGAGCATCCAAGATAATTTTTCTTGTATCCCAGTGGCCAGGCCAGCAAGACCCCAGATGAAGGCTTCCTTACAGGAGATTTCACAAGCACTGAATAAGCAAATAAGCACAAGTTCTACTTTTCACTGTTGTATGGAGCAGAGTCCCTGAGAATTGGCTGCCCTGGTGCTAAATCAAGTCCCCATGCTGGATGCACTTCAGGTTTATCTTTAGAAATATAAACTTCTGGATGTTTCTGAGTTAAGGTTTAGTCATTCCACATTACTATCAGATTCCAGATAAGTTATCAGGCAATAAAAGCATGAATGTCTCATCCTTCATTCATATGTCCTCAATCTAACATGCATTTGGAATAGGGGAAGGGCATATATATGAGTGTATCATCCCAAGTAGTAGAATCTAGGGACAAAAATAAATACTCTTCTGATCATGAGAGATGTTTAAGCTGAATGGAAATTGGATTTGATTGGGATGAAATAAAGGAGTTTGCAATGAATAAACCGTAATAGTAATGGTATGTTCAATAGAAAAGTTATATTAGATAAACTTATGGCTCTACTGGTTGAGATTAAATTACCCACCTTAGAATATTATACCATTGATTTTAGGTATATATATTGTTATACTTTTCTGTTCTTTTCCCCCCCAAATTGACCTTTGTGCCATTTATTTTTGCCTTTGTGTAAATATAATTTTCACATTTGGCTGCTCAGGAAACATTTTCTACTAGTAGTAGCTCTAATGTTGATGATCAAATTAATGTTTTTATATATGTCCCTATCATATATAAATCTGTGTTTACACCAGGTTAACAGCTCAAGACTGTGAGAATATTCTATTGGCTATGAGATTTGTTGATTTAATTGCAACCAAGTTAATCTATAGAATTTAACAGTTATACTGCCGTCTGTCTCAAGGGTTTATAACTCAGGTAGAGAATAAGCAAATAGCGTAAAACACTTGTACCTGTGTGTGCCACTCGAATTTTATTGGTAATAAAAAAAAGAAAAAAGACATGCTGACTTTTGTGCTTGGGAACAGAATCTGTTTCTAACCTTTGCTATTAACAGGAAGTGGGAGAGGTGAAATGAGGCTTGGTTTTGTGGCTAGGCAGGAAGGAGCACTCTGTGTTCCTAAGCGTGGCATCCAAGTTTCATGTCTGTCTAGCTTCTTGCTCCTTGGAATAGCTGGCCTTTGAAGTCCTAAAAACACAGGTTGGTAATGAGCAACATAAAATCAAGAGTGGGTAAATATTTGGGAAATCCAAGCTCTGAGAATAGCCAGTCTAGGATAATTTGGCTCAGACTGTGTCATACCTGTGTTTTCCTTTACCAGCTAAATTATAAAGTTTTACTAATAAAATAGCACTGTGTGCATGCTCAGTCATGTCCAACTTTTTGTGACCCCATGAACTGTATCCTGCCAGGCTCCTCTGTCCATGGGATTTTCCCAACAAATATACTGGAATGGGTTGCCATTCCCTTCCCCAGGGCATCTTCCTGACCCAGGGATCAAACCTGTGTCTCTTGCTTGGCAAGCAGACTCTTTACCACTGAACCACCTGGCAAGCCCTATTATAATAGCATGCATTTCCCAAATAACAATCATTGAAATGTATCTACTTCACTTGTGTTATTAGAGCTATTGCTAGATTTACTCTTGAATTTTAAGGCAGCAGTAATTTGCTGGCCAGTATATTAATATGACAACTCAGCCTTCGAGTGCCTGTTTTTTGATAACTAGACATAGTATTAGAAGAGAGAATTATAGTGTATGTTTTAGGTTATATATTTAGTTAATACTTTTGAGTAAAAATATTTTCTCCTACTGCATACTCATTGAAAAAGCACCTGATGCTGGGAAAGATTGAAGGTGGGAGGAGAAGAGGCTGACAGAGGATGAGATGGTTGAATGGATTACTGCCTCAGCTGACGTGATTTTGAATGAACTCTGGGAGATGGTAAAGGACAGGGAAGCCTGGCATGCTGCAGTCCATGGAGTCGAAAGAGTCAAACACACTTAGCGACAGAACAACAACACAATAATATCAATATGCTGCTGCTGCTGCTAAATCGATTCAGTGATGTCCGCGTGCGACCCCATAGACGGCAGCCCACCAGGCTCCCCCGTCCCTGGGATTCTCCAGGCAAGAACACTGGAGTGGGTTGCCATTTCCTTCTCCAATGCATGAAAGTGAAAAGTGAAAATGAAGTCACTCAGTCGTGCCTGACTCGTAGTGACCCCATGGACTGCAGCTCACCAGGCTCCTCCATCCATGGGATTTTCCAGGCAAGAGTGCTGGAGTGGTAGCTTCCATTATATACAATGTCTTGTTTTAGAAAATATTTTTGTCAGGAAAAGACCCACTTAATAAAGACTTATTTTCACCAAAATCATCATCTAAAATTATATGTAGAGAAGGATGTGACAGTAGCTCCAGTTAGACTTATTTGAATATTTAGGAAATATCCCATTTACCAATACTATTATCACCTCCTCCCTCTAAGCAAATAAAAACAGGCCAGTTTTGCTAAGTTGTCCCAAAGGGAAGACTTGCATGAATATTTTTATATATTTAGAAATATATGAATTTTAAAAGGCAGCATGTTTAACTCCTGTCTTGGAGATAATTCTTAAAACTGTAAGGGTGATTCATTTTAAATTACTATAGATTTTTGAAATCTGATTTAATAGTCTAGTGTTTACCTTTTAAAAATTTCCTATCTTTTACAATTATGACTGTCAGGGTATAACACATGTTTTCTAGAGATCATAATTTTGCAATCCTGATAGCTTTTTCTAATTTGCTATGATAATTATATAACAATAATAGTTTAAAGAACTTGATGGTGGGAAGGACTGAAAGCAACAAGAGAATGGGGCAGCAGAGGATGAGATGGTTAGATAGTATCAGTGACTCAATGTACGTGTATTTGAGCAAACTCTGGGAGATAGTGAAGGACTGAGAAGCCTGGCATGCTACAGTCCATGGGGTTGCAAAGAGGACGACATGACTGAGTGACTGACAGCAACAAAAACAATTGTTTAAAATTTCCATTGCATGATAGTTAGACTTGGAATTCTAGAATTCCAAGGGAATATGTAGCCAATGAAAGGAGGGTTGATTTTTGTTATGCACTGTTTCATACAGTACAAAATTAAAATGTCCCTGTCTATAGTCAGGTTTGTAAGAAAATGTATTTATACCTATTTATCAGATTTTTAATGAAGAATACATGTGTATGAAATATATTTAACATGGAGCCCTGGGACTTTCCTGGTGGTCCAGTAACTAGGGCTTCATGCTTCCACGGCAAGGGGCACAGGTTTCATCCCTGGTTATGGAACTAAGAGCCCGCATACAGTCAGTGTGGCGAAAAACAAAAAACAAAAAAAAAATAAAGCCCTATAAAGTTTTGTATTATCATAGATGTGAAAGTTACAGAAGTTAGTGGTGATCAAATATTACATCTCTATCAGGAATTCTTCCCCTCCCCCATCAATATCCCTCCTTCCTCTCCCCATAGACACAATGTACACACTCATAGACTCATATCCTCCTCGATTGACTTCTTTCTTGAGATGTTAATCCTGAAATGTTTCCTAGCACCCAGACCGCTGAGATGAAAGTGTTCTTTTTAAGTGCACACTTTTCATAATGCCTTGAACTTGTTTTTCTGTGGCAGAGGGAAACAACCTCATGCACCTGGACAAACAAAGGTGTTCCTTCCAAAACAGGCTTTCAGAATCATTAATTCTGGTTTAGAAATAATTATAAAGGTTAAGTGGACTCTCATGCGTACGGTTTTAATGCAGGTGAGTGGCTGATCTGTGTTTTGCTTCTCCCTTGCTTTCATCTTCCCTATGACACCTCCATGACTCTGTCTCCTCTTAAGTCTGATGCCATTTGTAGCAAGTGGGCCAAAGACAGCTCTCTAGTTTCTCATAACCTCCTGGACATAGGCTGGGTCCACAGACTGAAATGATAAGCATTTCTGCCCGAATGCGTGCCAAGGTAAGACTGGTACCGGTAAACGTGGAGGTAGCGGTGGGTGTTTTTGTTCCTTTGGGTGCTAAAGATGTAGAAAGAGCAGATAGAACATATAATAACCTGGTGAGAAATAACTAGGGTGTGAGTAGAGGCATTGTGTTCCTTGCAAGGATGAAGAAGTGGCACTTTCTTTCACTGAAGGGGAATCTGATGAAAGAGGAAACAAACTAGACTATGTTGGATTTTTTATCTTTTAGCTTGATGGTAAATACAGAATTCAGAGACCATAGGTATGACCAAAGTAATGCTTTAACAGGATAAGTCATTTTTTTGCTTGAAATTTTAAATAATGTTAGAGTAACCATGTTATTTCTTGCTGTATTAAAAATAAGTGGTCCATCCTTAATTGTTAGGAAGGGCAAGGGTGGAGACAAAAAAGGAATGGGTAGTGATCAATGGCAACATGAGTGAAACAAAGCATTTTGTCACTTTTGTATTTGAGGGGGGATTAACTTCTATAACTAGACCTTTTGCTTTTTCTCTTTTTTTTTTCCTCCCTTCTTTCCCCTTTTAATTTATTTTTCTGATCACAAGTTTCTATGTCTTCAGGAAAATAGTTTGATAGGTACAAATAGATGTGGGGAAATGTATATAAACTGCTGACTTTATAAAGTAAGAATTTGAACCTATACTTAGCAGTTTTTTTTTTTTTAAGAAATCCATTTGTTACAAATTATTAACATAAACTCAAGTGTGAATTAACAGTTATGTTCTCCTACCTATGGCAAAATAAGAATTGTTAGAGGAGTGATGTGGAATAATGTTTATAGCTGCCTTATGGATGATTTACATTGAAACTGCTGTGTGTAGACTATTAATCAGAAGATCATAGAAAAAATAAGCAAGTTTTCATTATTCACACTGTAGAGTCAACCAAACAGCCAGCAACAAACTTTGATAAATTTTAATGATGATTATAATTTAAAGAAACCAGAATATCAACAATGGAACAGCCATATCAAGACAATGGATCACAAGGTGGTTACAGTAGATTTCCATCCTGGATTCTGTTCTTGGCGCATTCAAGTTCTATTCTGTCACCTTAAACAGCACAGCAACCACATTCCAAAGCCAAATGAGGACTAGTTTGCTTAGGAAACTCTAGTGACGAGATACTTCAAGTTTTCCTGGTATATAGCCCTTGCTGCTGCTGCTGCTGCTGCTAAGTCACTTCAGTTGTGTCCGATTCTGTGGGACCCCATAGACAGCAGCCCACCAGGCTCCCCTGTCCCTGGGATTCTCCAGGCAAGAACACTGGAGTGGATTGCCATTGCCTTCTCCAATACATGAAAGTGAAAAGTGAAAGTGAAGTCGCTCAGTTGTGTCCAACTCTTAGCGACCCCATGGACTGCAGCCTACCAGGCTCCTCCATCCATGGGATTTTCCAGGCAAGAGCACTGGAGTGGGGTGCCATTGTCTTAAGCAAAAATGAGAGTCTGTGTAGGGAATCCTGGGTTATTCATTTGAAAGTACTATCAAAAGAATGTGTTTTAGATTATGGTGCAGTAGCAGGAATGTATATTAGTTCCCCAAAAATACCAATTTAGAGTACTTAGAGAGGCAAGCTCCTAGATTGGTTTAGGTGACCTGTGTTCAGTGGTAATGCATGATTTTAGGGTAGTTTTCTCTTTAAACCCCAAGCAAGTTGGTGACACACAGGATGATGAAGGAATTATTTCCAGCAGAAGATGGGTACTAAAGAACTTGAATGATTTTTATCTTTCCATCATGAAGTGTTTCTGATAGTCCTTGCTAAAAATTATGTGCTTCAATTTTTACCTTGCTTCTCTTCCATTTTTAGGAGAATATTTCATTTTTTTAAATCGGAGGATAAGTGCTTTACATGTTGTGTTGATTTCTGCCTTAAGTAAGTAAGTGAAGTTGCTCAGTCGTGTCCGCCTCTTTGCGGCCCCATGGACTGTAGCCTACCAGGCTCCTCCGTCCATGGGATTTTCCAGGCAAGAGTCCTGGAGTAGGGTGCCATTTCCTTCTCCTTTACAATGATGCAAACCAGTCATAATTATGCTATTCTGTGTTGCTATTGTAGTTCTATCTATGTGTCTATGTATGTATCTATCATCCTTTTAATGGAGCTAAGACAAACATATAGAAATATCATGATATATTATTTTGTTTGCTTCCCAAGTGTATGACACAATACCTTTTGTTGTAAACATTTATTTAGGGTTAAGAGAGCCAGCATAATATAATGATTATGAGCCCCATCTGTTTCTAGACTACCTGGTTTTGAATCTTGCCTCTGCTTCTTTCTCACTGGTTATGTGATTTGTGGCAAATTACTTAAATTATCTGCCCTTCAGTTTCTTCATTTGTTAAATCTGTATAATAACAGTACTAACTTGGAAGAGTTATTATCCAGATAAGATGAGTTAATATTTTTAAAGCTCTGAGAACAGTGATTGTTGTTCAGTGGCCCCGTGGTTTCTGACTCCTTTTGACCTCCATGGACTGCAGCGCCCCAGGTTTCCCTGACCTGCCCTATCTCCTGGAGTTTGCTCAGACTCCTTTCCGTTGAGTTGATGATACCATCCAACCATCTCATCCTTTGTCATCCCCTTCTTCTTCTGCCCTCAATCTTTCCCAGCATCAGGGTCTTTTCCAATGAGTCAGATCTTGACATCAGGTGACCAAAGTATTAGAACTTCAGCATCAGTCCTTCTAATGAATATTCAGGATTGATTTCCTTTAGGATTGACTTGTCTGATCTCTGGCAGTCCAAGGAACTCTCAAGAGTCTTCTTCAACACCACAGTTCAAAAGCATCAGTTCTTTGGCACTCAGCCTTCCTTATGGTTCAACTCTCGCATCCATACATGACTAATGGAAAAACCATAGCCTTGACTAGGTGGGCTTTGTTGCAAAGTAATGTCTCTGCTTTTTGATATGCTGTCTAGGCTTGTCATAGCTTTTCTTCCAAGGAGTAAACATCTTTTAATTTAATGGCTGACGTCGCTGTCTGCAGTGATTTTGGAGCCTAAGAAAATAAGAACAGTGACTTAATATTAGCACATATTAAGTACAACATAAGTAATAAAATACATAATATGTACTTGAATACTCAAGACTTTCACCCAAAGGGAAAATGCTTTAATTTAGTTGATAAAACTTAAGCAATGAGAATGGTCACTGGAAGAAGCTTTATAACAAAACATAATGGATTATCCAGATATTTAT
The DNA here is from genome assembly GCA_006408695.1 of Aepyceros melampus. Lineage (NCBI taxonomy): Eukaryota > Metazoa > Chordata > Mammalia > Artiodactyla > Bovidae > Aepyceros > Aepyceros melampus. The sequence goes on along the minus strand of SJXQ01008105.1, from coordinate 371,470 downwards.
CCTTCTCTCAGGCAGCTACACATATGAATTCTCTGCCTGTTACTGGAGTAAGTGGTTGCTGGCCCAAAGTGAGAATTGAATATGAAAACTTTCAGTTTGTGAAAAATATCTAGAGATTTTACTTGACTAAAAATTTAATATAAGTCAACTATATGATACACCTGCATAAAAGGGGGGAAAAAGGGAAAAAAATACCCCTTAAAACTTTCTTAGACAGTATAAATAGAAGTGTCCACATGATGGGCAGTCATATCTTTGATATACTTAACACTGACTGGATCACAGTTAGAAGACTGTTTTCTGTCCAAGACACCATAATTTTAGGAAAGATATTGACAAGCTGGAGAGCCAGAAGTCTGGAAATCATGTTGAAAACAGAGGAAGTGGGACTGTGTAGCCTAGAGACTAAAGGAAAGGAAAACACCTGTCTCCAATTATTTACAAGGTTGCCATTAAAAAAAAAAGACACATTTGTATATTGCTCTAGAAAGCAAAAGTAGAATCAATATAATGAAAGTCACATGCATGTTTTAACTCTGCCTTAAGGGGGAAAACTTTTTTAACCACGAGTGAGTCCAATGATGGGAGTACAATTGACCCTTGAACAGTACAGTTTTGAACCGTGTGTCCAATTATATGGAATTTTTTTCATAGTAAATATTACAGTATCATTTGATCTGCAGTTGGTTGAATCTACAGAGGGCTGACTCTTAAGTTACACACAGACTTTCAGCTGTGTGGAGGGTTGGTGCCCCTAACCCATGTGTTCAAGGGTCTAGGGTAGTTTGCTCCACTTAATAATGGGTACTGATGCTGGGTCTTGCAGGAGTGCTGAATGAAAAATTACTGTATGTTGTCACAGATTAGATTCCATTACCAATAATAACTAAATCAAGTTGATGCATTTGTATCCTCACAGGGCTTGGGTAGTGATGATCCCTGGAAAATTCATTTACAATTTTTAAGGCTGTAAGATGATTGTAGGAATGGAGTAAAAAAAAATCTATGTAATTGGTTAATTTTTATTCAGGCTGGTTTTGAAATCTTATTTAATACTGATCAAGGAACACTGGTGATATGGTATATTCCCAAATCTCATAAATTCTTTGAACTTAGGTTTAGTAAGTTATTCTTAGGTTAATAAGAATTGTTTATATGGATGCCAACAAAAGTAATTGATAAAGACTAGTTGAGTATTATATGGTTTGAGGATGTGATCAGAGGAAAATAGTTCTTTCTGATCAAAGAAAACCTATAGACAAAATCTATACAGTTCCCTGATCTCTAGGTAGGTGCAAATATTAAGAAGAGTGGAAATGTTGGATACCTTTGAATTTCATGTATAAACACTACTTGAGGTTCATACCAGTACAGTAAGGGTTCTCTTTAAAGATTGAGTGAAATGAATATATTACTGGAAAATATAAGATAGTTATGATGTATCCTTAGAAACTGACTCTATATTTTATAGATGCATTTCTCTTGTGATATTTCATTCTTGTGTCTTCAAATATATGCTTTTCTTCTGCTTACGTATGTCCTAGACATTAGCCTTTCTTTAAACTCATTTTGCCAAAATGTTTGCCTTTGTTGTATTTTTACTACCAAGTTTCAGACATTACATAGTTCAGTTTCAGTGATTTTTTATTATAATTTCTTTGGAAAAAGTAATAAAATAGACTTAATAATTTTGCATTTTTCTCATAGAGGTCAGGTATTTTAAATTTTAGTCAAATAAACTTAACCATGTAATGTGTATATTTCCACAGTGTAGAATAAATAAAAAGTAAAGACGGATTGTCTATTTTTTTGTGTGTTTTCAAAAAAGATTCTCTAAATAGAAAAGTAAAAGGGCATGTTCATATGTTTTTATTTTGCAGTGTTAGATAGCATGAGGTTTGTTTTTTTTTAAAATCTAGAATATTCTGTAATCCTCACAAACTATCCAGAGAAAGAATGTCTTCATCTTCTTTGAAACAGAAATGGATATACCTGAGGAATTGCTTCCACATCCATCTGTGGTCTCTGTCTCATCTAATATTGATACTTTCATCCTAAATTCTGAATTATTATCCTAAGGACCCAGTGATGGACTATGTCCTCCTGTAGAATTTTGGTGTTAAATTGTGAAGAAACATCACCAATCAAACCATCTTCTTTGAATGTTTCAATTTTGATATGTATTTTTTTTAATGTGGGTGAGAATACAATTGATATGTAGATTAATTGCAATCCATACATTTTGGAGGCTATTGATTTTTTTTTTTTTTTTTTTGATGTTCCAAAGCTGATGCTGGGACAGAAGAATAAGGAGGAGAGGGCAGCAGAGGATGAGATGGTTAGACAGCATCACTGACTCAATGGACATGAATTTGAGCAAACTCCAGTGGATAGTGCACCATTAGTGAGGTTATTGTGCATTTAAGAGTTCAGATTGCAAGTTGAAACCTCTGTTCCTCTGCTTCAAAATGTGTTAAATGAGTGCCATCAGAGGGGTTTAATTACTGAAATGTTTTCTTTAAAAAATGTAATCTCGTCTATAAGATTGTAACTAGGATTTGTAGAATTTCTTGACACTAAATAACAGTGATTCTAGAAACCTTTTCTTCTCCTCTGATTATAATTCTGTCATTTCAAAATCTCCATTAGGACCTTTGAGGAAAATGCCTTTAGTTGATAGTAATGAATAAGCATTTCATTAAGTAATGGTTTTGCTATAATTAAGTTGTATCTCTTAATACTGCCTTTGGTGAATATGCTACTGCTGCTAAGTCACATCAGTCGTGTCTGACTCTGTGCAACCCCATAGACGGCAGCCCACCAGGCTCCTCCATCCCTAGGATTCTCCAGGCAAGAACACTGGACTGGGTTGCCATTTCCTTCTCCAATGCATGAAAGTGAAAAGTGAAAGTGAAGTCACTCAGTTGTGTCTGATGTTTGCGACTCCAGGGACTGCAGCCTACCAGGCTCCTCTGTCCATGGGATTTTCCCAGGCAAGAGTACTGAAGTGGGGTGTCATTGCCTTCTCCCTTTGGTGAATATAGGTCAGAAAAATAGCATATAGGAGTCTGACTTCTGATTTCTTTATTTTTCCTTTAAATGGTTACTTTTGGGGCTATTTTATCTTATTTTCAATCATTGTTTCAAATTATTCTTTGGCAAAGTGCTGCAACTTAGCCCTTAAAAAAATGATTAAAATTTGAGAGAATAGCAGTGTGGGCCTTCTGGGATGAAGAGCATTCTGAATGTAAGGCAATTGTACTGGTCACATCTGTGTTTGAGAGGCTATCTTCTAAGCTAGAGTCATTTTTAGCCAAATAACCCTGTGGAGAGGGGACTATCCTGAGTATTGTAATAGGCTCACCTAAAATGAGTAAACCCTTTACTGAGTACCTACTACATGCAGGACACATTGGAAGAGAAGGATTATAAATTAAGAAGTTGATATATTTGGCCAGTAAAATGTGAGAAGCATTTGTGTAAGTTCTTCTTTGTATGTTGGTAGGTTTCCCCAGTGAAGCCATCCAGGCCTGGACATTTGTTTGCAGGGAGTTTTTTAAATTTACAGATTCTATTTCACTTGTAGTGATCAGTCTATTCAAATGATTGTTTCTCCTTGATTTAGTTTTGGCAGGTTATATGTTTCTGTCCGTTCTGAAGGAGATCAACCCTGGGATTTCTTTGGAAGGAATGATGCTAAAGCTGAAGCTCCAGTACTTTGGCCACCTCATGCGAAGGGTTGACTCACTGGAAAAGACTCTGATGCTGGGAGGGATTGGGGGCAGGAGGAGAAGGGGATGGCCAAGGATGAGATGGCTGGATGGCATCATGGAATCTATGGATGTGAGTCTGAGTGAACTCCGGGAGTTGGTGATGGACAGGGAGGCCTGGCGTGCTGCAATTCATGGGGTCGCAAAGAGTCGGACACGACTGAGCGACTGAACTAAACTGAAAGATTGTCCATTTCTTCTTTGTTGTTTTTTAGTCACTAAGTTGTGTCCGATTCTTTGCAACCCCATGAACTGCAGCATACCAGGCTCCCTTATTGTTTACTATCTCCTCAAATTCACGTCCATTGAGTCAGTGATGCTATCTAACCATCTCATCGTCTGCTGCCCTCTTCTCCTTTTTCTTCAGTCTTTCCGAGCATCAGGGTCTTTTCCGGTGAGTGACATCAGGGGACATCAGGTTACATCAGGCTCTTCACATCAGGTGTCCAGAGTATTGGGACTTCAGCATCAGTCCTTCCAATGAATATTTAGGTTTGATTTCTTTAGAATTGACTGGTTTCCCATTTTGTTTGTATATAACTGTTCATAATATTTTCTTATAATACTCTATATTTCTGTGGCACAGACTATTTCTCTTATGTTACTTGTTTTGTGTATCATTGCTTATGTTTCTGTTTTTGATTTTTTGTCTCTATCACTTCAATTTCTCATTTTGTTTCAAATACTGAAGCATCAAATCTGTGTTTCGTATATCCTAGACATGGATTCTCTTATGTTAGTCCCTCATCTGTTCAGCAGCCAAATGCCAACACTGTTTCATCTTGGCTTATGGTTATAGGCTTGAACTCCAAAATATCCCCAAATGTTTTAAAAATTTATTTGTGTACATTTTAAAAATAACCTTCCTTTGAGGTCTCAGCTTTATGTGAACTGTAGTTCAACTTTTTTTTCCATGACTTGTAGCATATGGTATTTAAGTGTTTGCTAGGGTTGCTTTGCTTAGGTAAACATATTTGTACAAAAGCAGTTCAAAAGAGCATTACACGTAAAAGAAACTCCTCTAAGGTGACTTGACTACTTAAACATGAGTTTGAATATTTATGGCTTAGCACACTGTTTCATTATCTTTCAAAGTTCATTATAGTATCTGACCTTTGGGAAGGAATTTTTGCAATTTCTGCAGCCAAAAATCACCTTTATGACATTTCATCCTGAAGTATTTGCCCCTAATAGAAGAGAATCAAATCGTTGACATTACGGCCAACCAGTTTTGACCCTGCCCCTGAAAAAAAATCTATTGCATGTGCTTTGAAAACAAAATCAAACATAAATCTGGAATTGGAATTTTTTGACCTAATAGATTGTGAATTGCTTTCCATAAATTGTGCCTCTGGTGTAATTTTCCATTCTTTTTTAGTAACCTATTGAATTCTAACATCGTTTACCTCTCCATATTATCACAAAGAAATGGCCTTTAGCATTTTTCAATTCTGTTAGCCTTGCAACAACAAATCATAGTAATATTGAAATGCATATTTGCTCTTCTAATTGTGGCTTCTGGGAGGACCTTTGTGTGAAGTGTTAGGCTTGCCAACTGAATCATAAATACAGCTGCAAACATCTCGGGGATGATTACGGATGTCATTTGTACATCAGAGACACAGAATAATTTGGAGACTTGCTGTAAAACTTACAGATAATCAATAGGCAGGTCATGATGGTGGCCCAGATTTTCTAATACAGCAGTCTAGTGCTTTTCCCAGGAAATAATGTGATTGTAGGGCTTCCCTAGTAGTTCAGGTGATAAGGTATCCACCTGCAGTGCAGGAGACCCAGGTTCAATCCCTGGGTTGGGAAGATCCACTGGAGAAGGAAATGGCAACCCACTCCAGTATTCTTGCCTGGAGAAATCCATGGACAGAGGAGCTTGGTAGGCTACAGTCCCTGGGGTCACAAAGAGTTGGACACAACTGAGTGACTGACACACAGTATAACATGATTGTACCCAGGTGAAGTAATCAAACAGGTGGGCAAACTCTGATCTTGTCAGCCATAAAAAAATTCTATACAGCAAAATTTTAAATCTTGGAGAATGACATCTCATTGTTAGTAGTATCTGTGACTCCAGTTTAGTGACTAAAATGATCAAGAGAGTTGTGCGTTTGTACTTATGTCATGAATAGCAAAATAGTAGTTGGGCTAGAGTGGATTTTCATGTGGCCTTGGATTGAGATGGACTGAATATTGGCTCTGCAAGCTGCTAAAATTGGTCCTTGCCTCAAATCATTTAAACTTCCAAAGCCCTGATTTCTTCATCTGTAAAATGCAAAATGGTTATAATGTCTGTATATCAATGTTTTGGAAAGAATTAGAGATGCTGTACGTAAAGTGTCTAGCGCCGGGCTTGATGCTGGGTCAATCTTTTGTTTGCTTGTTTGTTTTTTAAGTGGAGCTTCCTGGGTGGTCCAGTGGTTAAGAATCTGCCTGGCAATGCAGGGGTCACCAGTTGGATCCTGGTCTGGGAAGACCCCACGTGCCTTGGGGAAACTAAGCCCATGTGCCAAAACTATTAAAGCCTGCACTGTAGGGCCTGTGCTCTGCAACAAGAAAAACCAGCATGATGAGAAGCTGCACACAGCAACTAGAGAACAGCCCCATTTGCCACAACTAGAGAAAGCCTGTTACAGCCCAAAATAAATAAATACATACCCTTAAAAAAAAGTAATGTCAACAATAACTTCTCCTAAAAGGGGAAAGGAAGTAATGATTTATGTCATCTAAATATGTTAAGTCATTTGTCAAAATTTTGCTAAAATCATGAAATAATTTTAGCATATGCATATATGACAATTAGAACTCTATAGATAACTTATCAGCCCTCCAGCCATTTATCTTTAAGTGGGACCACTTTCACCCTCAAGAAAATCAAATAGAAAACTAAAGAATACTAAAGCATTTGGAGAGGTGATAGTATGAATCATTTTGAAAATTCTTACAATTCCTTAGCTCTTATCAAAAATTGATTTTTTTTCCCTAAAAAAAAAGTTCATGTAGTGTTTAGGATGATGTCATTTGCTTTGACTATAAGTTAGCTGTGTTCAATAAAAAGCAGAATCTGATTGCTTTGAAAGAATGTGTGAGCATTTATTTAATCTTTAAGGTCTGATTTCAAGGCTTGGAAAGCAGAACGTGATTAAATAGTTTCAACTATGGGAAACTTAAGAAAAAAACTACTAGTTTAAGACATTTGTTTTCTCGATGTTTAAGCATTTCACACAGAACAAACTGCTTCGAATATAGGAGAACATCATAATTCTTGTGTATGGAGATTTCAATTATTGGTTTTGCCCATTTCCACATCACTCTGAATTTCTTCTCTACGCACTTGGTAGCATCATTTTTACTGGGCAAAGCTGTCAGGAAACTGTCAGTGAACATCCAGTTGTTCTAAATCCTGGTAAACAGTTTATAGTGCTGCTTTCAGAAGAACTGATTCCCCAGTAGTCTCCCTATGTCTAAGCTCTACCACAGATGAACATAAATGGTCTTGGCATGCAGGGACATGGTGATCTACATGTGTTTTGGAGCCAAGAATCTAGAGGCTTGAAATATTCAATACCCTACAGTACTGTTCTTGAGTGGCTTGCTTGCATTTTCTGTCAGCGGCTCACCTGAGAACTTAAGTCCTGTAACTAAGATTCCTTGTAGCTCCCTCTAATGGACCTGGCTGATGTTACAGCCCTGGAAATTTCCATGTCTGACTCTCGGAGATAAACAGTAACAGGGCCTGTTAATTGAGAGTGTGGTTAACTGCCAAGCTTCTCTTCATATTTGCTGTTATTCCTTCTTTATGAAAAGAGCATATTATATGAAAAGGAATAGAAAACACATATGCATTTTCATTTAAGGGATTATAAAAATACAGTGTGGAATTTTGGGCCCCTTATTGTCCTAATGCTGGAGAAAAATGGGCTGAAATTAAACCTTACACTGATTTAATTTTGTTACTCCATTACCTTTGGAAAAGTTTGTGAAAAACTTCTTTAAAGGATATAAGTAGAAGGTGATCTTGTTGAAAATTTAGGAGATGGGATTCATACTAATGATGAGTGAATAAAGAGAACACAATTGAGAACTTTTAATATCAATACTAACATTTAAATGTTCTACTGAAACGATCCGTTTAGGGTTTGTGTTTTTGCCACCTCTCCTATTGCATGAACCGTTTAGGGTTTGTGTTTTTGCCGCCTCTCCTATTGCAATTGAGTTCATGCCCACATGTACTGAGACCCCTACAAAGATGCCTCTATTCAGAACTCCTTGACTGTATCGAATGAATGTTTATCTTGTTTTCATCTGTGTCATGGAGGTACCTTTTCTAGGAGGAAGTGCTCATGGTTCTTGGTGTAGCAAACTCACAAGCTAAATTTTTTAGGCAGATATTTTTTGAGTCAAGTCAGTTTTTTTTAAATCACTTGATATAATCTCCTAGTTCTTTTTTAAAAAAAAAAAAAAAAACAAAACGTTTTGGCCACACTGCACGACATGCAGAATCCTAGTTCCCTGACCAGGGATTGAACCTGTGCCCCCTGCACTGGAAGTATGGAGTCGTAACCTCTGAACTGCCATGGAGGTCCCAATCCCCTGGTTCTTGGACACACTATACATTTCGATGAACTTCTGCCTTTTACAAGATTTTCTTCTGTTTGAAAGAAAATTATCCATTTTGTTTTGGAGACAAATTACCTCAGTTGTTCATCCTTTGTTTCGGGGTCCAGATGTATTACTTTTCTGTTGTTGCCTAATTGCCAAGTTGTGTCTGACTGTTTGTGACCCCATGGGCTGTAGCCTGCCAGGCTCCTCCATCCATGGGATTCTTCAGGCAAGAGTACTGGAGTGGCTGACCACGCCTCCTCCAGTGGATCTTCCCGACCCAGGGACTGAACCTGTGTCTCTTGCATCTCCTGCTTTAGGAGGCAGATTTGTTACCTCTAAGCCCCCAGGGAATCCATGTTATTTTATTACATGAGAACAGAAGCAAAGCACTACAGGGCCAAACCATGGAGGTTAACAAAATTGTAATGGGCTACTCATAGAAACTTAACATTGTATCCTAAAATAATGATATTTTGAAAAATAGGTCCCTGGTGTGTATATATAAGCATTGGTGGAAACTGAGTCTCTGGGTGCCTACATTCCCTCTTTATACACACACACACACACACACACACACACACATGTATATGTGTGTGTGTGTGTGAGTGGCTCAGTTGTGTCTGACTCTTTGTGACCCCATGGACCATAGCCACCAGGTTCCTGTGTGTGTGTGTGTGTGGTGTAAAAGCACAGTTATTGAAACAATTGTGTTGTAGGAGAAGTCATCTTTATGGCCTTTGCCATAAAAGATAATTTTCCTTTGAAATGATTCCTCTGCCAGCAGGGATCATTTTAGTGGGAAAACTACCTTTTAACCATGTTCTTGTCCAGGACTGAAACAGATTTACTCCTTGACAGCAAGCAAGTCATGCCTTCTGTGCTGTTCTTGTTGCCACAATGCTTAGATATTCTGGATTCGTTGGAAGATTTTTTTTTTTTTTTTTGCAACCCTATTCTATCCTTTAAGTGCATTTCTGTTCTATCCTTTAAGTTCTTAGTAATACCGTCTCCCCCAGATTGTCTCATTTGTAGAAGGAAACTTCTATTCATCTACGATAGCTTTACAACCAACTTGACAACTCTACTGTGAAGTTTATTCATTTGCTTACCATTCTATAATTCTGTCTAAAACAGCTAATTTGATTTTGTGTTTTTAAAATCGAAGATACAGAATGAAATGAGCCTACAGGAAGATTCACTCTGTAGCTAGCTAGCCTGTCTCTTCACACAGGCTATAAGGCACTTGGCTCAGAAGCAAAATCAATGGCAACCCCCCTCCCACCCCACCAAAGTTATTTAATTTCTGAAAACAGTTTTTCCATAAAGGTTTATAAGATGATATTTTTATGGTTGTTGATTGAACTCTTGTTCTGGCATCTTGGTTCCTATGGGGTTAAAAAAAGTCCTTGGCTTTGGAGAGAATGAGGATGCTGTATGTAATGGTGGAAATGAAAGATTTATATAGCTTTATGGCCATAATTTATGTAGTCTTTCTGAAACTTTTTTTTTGTTTGTTTAAGATGGAACATGGGTTATTGTGAGGATTAATTTAGATCAGATAAGCTCAGTGTTAGGACGTTGGGCCTGTCAGATAGTGACTGGTCAGGGAAAAACAAAGCAAAACAGTACAACTATTTGGATATATAAGTAGTCATGATAGATCTAAATTTTCCATATTAGATTATGTTTCAGGTCTTTGAATTAACTTGAAGAACATAAAGTAAACTAAGAGAGATCAAAGATAATCTATGTGCCTTATCTTTTCAGTTGTATATACACTTTTTGAAATAAAATGTTTCCATTTTATGCTTTAGTTTAATAACATATTATGAAACTGCTATAAGATTCATAAGTTGCTGTTTGTTGAGAATTAAACCAAAATTTTAAAACAAAAATTATGTGACCTGGTAATCTAACTTTAAGTATTCATCTATAAGCACTTTTAAAATACAGCCACTTACGAGCACAGTGTCTTTTTTCTTGGCAGATTTTTACAGAAAGCAGTGACAGTATGCCAGGATTGGTGAAACATTTGAACCTAGAAAAGATGACTTTTCTTTACAGATGAGCAAGCTAAGGCCTAAGGTAGTTAAATGATTTGTCCAAAGTCACACAGAGGTGGATCTAGCCAGTTTACCAAGTCGCCACATATAGGAACTCTTTTCTGTGCCATAATTTGAAGAATTTTCTCTCTGATCAACTGTTGAATCTCATTATGTTTTGAGGATTATGTAATTTGCTAGAGAATTTCTTAAAGAAAAAAAGGGAATAGCTTCCGTTATTTTTCTCTTCTTTTCCTTTTCCATATTATAAAAATTCAGACAGCGAATTCCTTGGTTTATTTAACCTACTTTCTAAACCACATTTTTTTTTAATCCACATTATATTCCAAAAGCAATATTCAGTTTGGTACAGTGTGATTTGCTAGTTAAAATTGTTTTTGAAATTTAGGCAAATGGTTATTAAATAACTTAAATGTATCATTTAGAATGAGGCTAACCTGGTGGCTCATACAATAAAGAATCCACCTCTAATGCAGGAGACCTGATTTTGATCCCTGGGTTAGGAAGATTCCTTGGAGAAGGGAATGGCAAGCCACTCCAGTGTTACCTCCTGGAGAATTCCATGGACAGAGGAGCCTGGTGGGCTACAATCTGTGGAGTCGCAAAGAGTCCGACACAACTAGCACTTTCACTTAGTATGCTTTTAGTGTGTGGATGTGAAGTTGGACTATAAAAAAAGCTGAGCACAGAAGAATTGATACTTTTGAACTGTGGTGTTGGAGAAGACTCTTGAGAGTGCCTTGGACTGTGAGGAGATCCAACCAGTCCATCCTAAAGGAGATCAGTCCTGGGTGTTCATTGGAAGGACTGATGCTGAAGCTGAAACTCCAATACTTTGGCCACTTGATATGAGGAGCTGACTCACTGGAAAAGACCCTCATGTTGGGAAAGATTGAAGGCGGGAGGAGAAGGGGACAACAGAGGATGAGATGGTTGGATGGCATCACTGACTCAACGGACATGAGTTTGAGTGAACTCCAGAAGTTGGTGATGGACAGGGAGGCCTGGCGTGCTGCGGTTCATGGGGTTGCAAAGAGTCGGATACGACTGAGCAACTGAACCGAATATCTTTCACTGTGCGTTTGTGTACAGGAAGTAGAAAAACCCCAAATGATAGATGTGATAGTAACAAAAGTATATTGTCTGACAAACGAAAGTCTAGAAGGTGTCAGGATTGACTTCAATCAATGAATTATGGTCCCATGTTCCATGGGATATTTTTTACTTTACTTTCCTCAAGTGGATAAAATGGAGCTCCAGATTCCTGGGTCTTATTTAAGCACACTGAGGTTGAGACATGGATGAGGCAGAATCCTTCTAGCAGCCCCTAGATGTCATCCTCTTATCTTTTTTGAACCATTCCCTCAATGAGATGACTCCCTAACCAACCTGACCTTGGTGTGAGACACAGGAGACCTGGAATACTTGAGTTACGTGAGAAAGTTGTAGATGTCTCAACAAATGTGGAATCCATTGAGGAGGAGGAAGGAGGTGGCGGTCATGATCAACACACACAAAACTTTGCCCTTAGAAAAGCTGGAAATTTTGTGTTCCCAGTATTAAGAGAGACACACATGCAACTCGGAGTATCCATTATGAAGTAGATTTAAAAAAATAGATTGAAATAAGATATGTAAGTGGTGTATAACTTTAGAAATTATATTGCTTGTGGTGATATATGTGTTACCTTCTGAGTCTGCCTGGGGAGTCTCTATATGCAGGATGACTTAAAAAAAATAATATGAAACTTTGGACGAACAACAGTACTTTCTAAGGACAGCTGCTTTTTAAAATAATTAATTTTTTTTTTTTTTTTTTTTTGCTGCACTGGGTCTTCATTGCTGCCTGCAGACTTTCTCTAGTTGCAATGAGCAGGGGCTACTCTTCAGTTATGGTGGGAGCACTTCTTATTGCAGTGGCTTCTCTTTTTGCAGAGCATGGGCTTTAGGGTCCCAGGCTTCAGAAGTTGTGGTGCACAGGCTCAGTTAGGGAGCACTAGCTTAGTTGCTCTGTGGCATGTGGAATCTTCCCAAAGCAGATTCGAACCCGTGTCCCCTGCATTGATAGGTGGATTCTTAACCACTGGACCACTGAGAAGTCCATGTATAGTTGTTTGTTTATTTCCAGTGTATTTACTCTGGAACTTGGTTTTTAATATGTCTAAAAGCCAATTAAGTAAAATTTTAATAAATATTGTACCATATTTCAGAGTCAGAATTTTTTTTTTTTTTTTTTTTTGGCTGCACTGGGTCTTCATTGCTGCCTGCAGACTTTCTCTAGTTGCAATGAGCAGGGGCTACTCTTCAGTTATGGTGGGAGCACTTCTTATTGCAGTGGCTTCTCTTTTTGCAGAGCATGGGCTTTAGGGTCCCAGGCTTCAGAAGTTGTGGTGCACAGGCTCAGTTAGGGAGCACTAGCTTAGTTGCTCTGTGGCATGTGGAATCTTCCCAAAGCAGATTCGAACCCGTGTCCCCTGCATTGATAGGTGGATTCTTAACCACTGGACCACTGAGAAGTCCATGTATAGTTGTTTGTTTATTTCCAGTGTATTTACTCTGGAACTTGGTTTTTAATATGTCTAAAAGCCAATTAAGTAAAATTTTAATAAATATTGTACCATATTTCAGAGTCAGAATTCTAAGAACAGAGTTAGAATGTTTAAAAATTACACAAAATATAATTTTAGTAAGGTTGCAGAAAGTATCGGCTTCTGGAAAGATAGATTCAGGTGAGTGACTGCTGAAAAGAAAGGTTTCTGTATCTACCTAGATAAGATATATGTTTTATCTGTCACAAATTTGCCTTCAAATTCTTTGTTCGTAGACTGTTTCCTATTTAATGACTTAACAGATAATGGGAATTGTTTCTAGACAGGTTGTATGCATGGATGAAACTCCTCCACAGTCACAATGCTAGGGTTGTCTTCCTCCTCTCTGACCAATACTGAATAAGAACTACTTATAGAAAAGCTGAGTGATCAACTATTTTTTTCCAGTCTGAGCTCCATTGTCTGTTAACTTGAATTTGATTTGTTCTTCCTTAAACTCAGTATGTCTGATGCAGGAGGTTCGCAGTTCCTCCATTGTTAAAAGAATGTAGACCATTGATATTCTTGTATCAATAAAGTACCTAATCTTGGCTGATATATTAACTCATCAAATATTGAATATTGAGTGACCTTTTCCTTTGATTGCATTTTATGTCTCTTCTTCTAGCCTTTACTATCTTTCACCTCTTTTTGCTCATGACTAGGGTATGGGCTCCGAATCATCCATGGACCTGAAGGGGACACACACATTTGTATGTAGGTTTATAATGTGTTTCAGTCAAAATTCCCTAGAGGTTTGAGTTTGTGTGGTCCTATCAAAATTCTTGTGTGAAAGAAGGACCACAGAGGCTGTTTAGAATTGTTTTGGAGGATATTTGCTAGTTTTTAGTAATTCCTAGACCTGGTGAGGATCCCAAGCAGACAGGGGCAATGGATAAAGTTGTGAGCAAAACGAGATACAATTCCTGTCCTCAGAATATGAAAACAGTGAAGATGTTAGTCGCTCAATTGTGTCTGACTCTCTGCTACCCCATAGACTGTAGCCCGCCACCAGGCTCGTCTGTCCATGGAATTCTCCAGGCAAGAATTCTGCAGTGGGTTGACATTTCCTTCTCCAGGGGATCTTCCTAACCCAGAGATAGAACCCAGGTCTTTTGCACTGCAGGCAAATTTTATACTGTATAATTCACAAGATAGAGTATAGCCCAGTGGCAAACATAGTGAAAGTGCTCAGTCATGTCCGACTGTTTGCGACCCCATGGACTGTAGCCTACCAGGCTTCTCTGTCCATGGGATTCTCCAGGCAAGAATACTGGAGTGGGTTATCATTTCCTTCTCCAGGGGATCTTCCTGACCCAGGGATCAAACCCAGGTCTCCTACATTGGAGGCAGACTCTTTAACCTCTGAGCCACCTAAACCAAATACATATAAAATGTAATGTTTAAGAAACAGACAGGGAAGCCTGGTATGCTGCAGTTCATGGGGTCACAAAAAGTTGGATGTAACCAAGCAACTGAACAACAGCAAGGAAGGGAAACTCATCGTGCTCTGAAGAGCCTGTGATAGGCTTCTTTCATAAAATACTGATTGATCCAAGATGTAAGGGAAATTCAGAAATTAAATTCCCACGATAACATGAAGAGTAGGCTTGAAATAAATCTAAGTCATTTGCCTTGTCTTACGTGGTTAGATACAGTATTTTGTGGTATGGGATATATTGCATTGAGATTATGTCTTTAAGATATTAAAGGGTACTTTTTCATAAATTGGTGAAGGCTGAATGTCTCTACTTGTCCAATATTTTTAAACCAACTTTTGTTTCACAATAATATGAAAGAAATGAGTAGTACTTTGAAACCAGTTGCTAACATTTAACACATTGTATATAGTTATTGTAAGACTACAGTTCTTCATTTGATTTAAAGAATGTTTGTAGAGCATCTTCTGTGTATCAGGCCCTGTTCTGGGTGCTGGGAATCAGCAGCCAACAAAGCAGAAACAACCCAGGCTCTTGCAAGATAGCAATAGAGATGTAGACACAGAGAACAGACTTATGGACAAGAGTGTGGAGGGGAAGGAAGGAGAAGATAAGATGAATGGAGAGAGTAGCATGGAATCATATACCTAGTGTATGTAAAATAGATTGCCAATGGGAATTTACTATATGACTCAGGAAACTCAAACCAGGGCTCTGTAACCTGAGAAAGGTGGGAGGTGGAAGGGAGGTTCAAGAGGGAGGGGACATATGTACACCTATAGCTGATTCATGTTGATGCAAGGTAGAAATCAAACCAATATTGTAAACCAATTATCCTTCAATTGAAAATAAATATTTTTTTTTAAAAAACTAAACAATAAAAAAAGAACCCAGGTTATTGAACTTACATTCCAGAGAGAATGTCCTTTTGAGAGTCACCTGACCAGGCAGGCGGTACTGCTCTTTTCTCACTGTCAAAGCAAATCCTAGTTGCATTCCATATTACTGGGGAATCACAGTGAGATTCTTAATTGTGGAACATTTTCACTCATTACTAACACTGATGATCTGTGACTGGCATTTGTATTCAGCTTGATCAAAGATAGCACTCTGCTGTTGAATCAATTCAGGAGAACCTGGTTCGATTCCTGGGTCAAGAAGGTCCCTGGAGAAGGGATTATTCTTAGCTTCCTTTGTGACTCAGCTGGTAGAGAATCTGCCTGCAATGCAGGAGACCTGGGTTTGATCCCTGGGTTGTGAAGATACCCTGGAGAAGGAAAAGGCTACCCACTCCAGTATTCTGGCCTGGAGAATTCCATGACTATATAATGGGGTCACAAAGAGTCAGAGATCTTGAGAATATTAATTCTTCTATCCAGCTCTATCATCTAACAGAGCCCAGGCAGCTTTTCCAGATTAAAAAAAAAAAAGTCACTGAGACTGCAGCTTGTTCCGAAATAGAGAGTCCCCAAATTGTCCCATAGAACACGGGTTGAACTTTGTTAGTTCTACAACTAGGGGAACTATAGTGTAATAAATATCAAAGAAAACTTGGCTGTGACATAGCAGGGTTGGGCGATGTGAAAGGCACTGTTAGGTTGGAAAAGTTCTAGACTTGAGGGTTGTAAATTGTGTCTGACTCTTTGTGACCCCATGGACTGCAATACACCAGGCTTCCTTGTCCTTCACCATCTCTGAGAGTTTGCTCAAACTCATGTCCATTGAATCGGTGATGCAATCCAACCATCTCATCCTCTGTTGCCCCTTCTCTTCCTGCCCTCAATCTTTCCAGAATCAGAGTCTTTTTTTTTTTTAATTAATTTTTATTTTTTAGTTTGTTTTGCTTTACAATACTGTATTCGTTTTGCTACACATTGACATGAATTAGCCACGAGCATACATGAACTCCCAATCCCGACCCCCCCCTCCACCCTCCCGCCCCACACC
>SJXQ01008105.1:334493-351531 GCA_006408695.1 Aepyceros melampus | reverse complement strand
GCAACCCACTCCAGTGTTCTTGCCTGGAGAATCTCAGGGACAGAGGAGCCTGATGGGTTTCCGTCTATGGGGTCGCAGAGTCGGACATGACTGACACGACTTAGCAGCAGCAGTTGTGTCTGACTCTTTGCAACCCCATGGACTGCAGCCTGCCAGGCTTCTCTGTCTGTGAAATTTTCCAGCGAGAATACTAGGATGGGTAGCCATTCCCTTCTCTAGGAAATTTTCCTGGCCCAGTGATCTAATTTGGGTTTTCTCCACCTGGTAGCTTACTTAGGTATCCTTAGACGTGTTGTGATTCATGAAATTATATTTACACAAGGGTTTAGATAGAAGCAAGGTTTGATGCTGTAAAGAGCAATATTGCATAGGAACCTGGAATGTTAGGTCCATGAATCAAGGCAAATTGGAAGTGATCAAACAGGAGATGGCAAGAATGAACATTGACATTCTAGGAATCAGCGAACTAAAATGGACTGGAATGGGTGAATTTAACTCAGATGACCATTATATCTACTACTGTGGGCAGGAATCCCTTAGAAGAAATGGAGTAGCCCTCGTAGTCAACAAAAGAGTCCGAAATGTAGTGCTTGGATGCATTCTTAAAAATGAGAGAATGATCTCTGTTCGTTTCCAAGGCAAACCATTCAATATCACGGCAATCCAAGTCTATACCCCGAAGAATAACACTGAAGAAGCTGAAGTTGAACGGTTCTATGAAGACGTTCAAGACCTTCTAGAACTAACACACCCCAAAGATGTCCTTTAATTATAGGGGACTGGAACGCAAAAGTAGGAAGTCAAGAAACACCTGGAGTAACAGGCAAATTTGGCCTTGGAATATGGAATGAAGCAGGGCAAAGGCTAACAGAGTTCTGCCAAGAGAACACACTGGTCATAGCAAACACCCTCTTCCAACAACACAAGAGAAGACTCCATACATGGACATCACCAGATGGTCAACACCAAAATCAGATTGATTATAATCTATGCAGCCAAAGATGGAGAAGCTCTATACAGTCAGCAAAAACAAGACCAGGAGCTGATTGTGGCTCAGATCGTGAACTCCTTATTGCCCAATTCAGACTGAAATTGAAGAAAGTAGGGAAAACCACTAGACCATTCATGTATGACCTAAATCAAATTCCTTATGACTATACAGTGGAAGTGAGAAATAGATTTAAGGGACTAGATCTGATAGACAGAGTGCCTGATGAACTATGGACGGAGGTTCGTGACACTGTACAGGAGACAGGAATCAAGACCATCCCCAAGAAAAAGAAGTGCAAAATGGCAAAATGGCTGTCTGGGGAGGCCTTACAAATAGCTGTGAAAAGAAGATAAGTGAAAACAAAGGAGAAAAGGAGAGATATACCCATTTGAATGCAGAGTTCCAAAGAATAGCAAAGAGAGATAAAAAAGCCTTCCTCAGTGATCAGTGCAAAGAAGTAGCAGAAAACAATTGAGGTCTCTTGAGGTCTCTTCAAGAAAATTAGAGATACCAAGGGAACATTTTATGCAAAGATGGGCACAATAAAGGACAGAAATGGTATGGACCTAACAGAAGCAGAAGCTATTAAGAAGTGGTGGCAAGAATACACAGAAGAACTGTACAAAAAAGATCTTCACAACTCAGATAATCACAATGGTGTGATCACTCACACTCACCTAGAGCCAGACATCCTGGAATGTGAAGTCAAGTGGGCCTTAGAAAGCATCACTACAAACAAAGCTAGTGGAGGTGATGGAATTCCAGTTGAGCCATTTCAAATCCTCAAAGATGATGCTGTGAAAGTGCTGCACTCAATATGCCAGCAAATTTGGAAAACTCAGCAGTAGCCACAGGACTGGAAAAGGTCAGTTTTCTTTCCAATCCCAAAGAAAGGCAATGCCAAAGAATGCTCAAACTACTGCAGAATTGTACTCATCTCACACGCTAGTAAAGTAATGCTCAAAATTCTCCAAGCCAGACTTCAGCAATACATGTACCATGAACTTCCAGATGTTCAGTTGGTTTTAGAAAAGGCAGAGGAACCAGGGATCAAATTGCCAACATCCGCTGGATCATGGAAAAAGCAAGAGAGTTCCAGAAAAACATCTATTTCTGCTTTATTGACTATGCCAAAGCCTTTGACTGTGTGGATCACCTAAAACTGTGGAAAATTCTTCAAGAGATGGGAATACCAGACCACCTGACCAGCCTCTTGAGAAACCTGTATGCAGGTCAGTAAGCAACAGTTAAAACTGGATATGGAACAATGGATTGGTTCCAAATAGGAAAAGGAGTACGTCAAGGCTGTATATTTTCACTCTGCTTAGTTAACATATATGCAGAGTACACCATGAGAAATGCTGGGCTGGAAGAAGCACAAGCTGGAATCTAGACTGCTGGGAGAAATATCAGTAACCTCAGATATGCAGATGACACCACCGTTACAATAGAAAGTGAAGAAGAACTAAAAAGCCTCTTGGTGAAAATGAAAGAGAGTGAAAATTTGGCTTAAAGCTCAACATTCAGAAAATGAANATTCTTTGGCATTGCCTTTCTTTGGGATTGGAATGAAAACTGACCTTTTCCAGTCCTGTGGCCACTGCTGAGTTTTCCAAATTTGCTGGCATATTGAGTGCAGCACTTTCACAGCATCATCTTTCAGGATTTGAAACAGCTCCATGGGAATTCCGTCACCTCCACTAGCTTTGTTCGTACTGATGCTTTCTAAGGCCCACTTGACTTCACATTCCAGGATGTCTGGCTCTAGATGAGTGATCACACCATCGTGATTATCTGGGTTGTGAAGATCTTTTTTGATGGATGCTTAGGTTGTCTCTATGTCTTGGCTACTGTAAACGCTGCTGCTGTGAACATTAGTAGTGTTAGTCATTCGGTCGTGTGTGACTGTGACCCCATGGACTGTAGCCCACCAGGTTCTTCTGTCCATGAATGAAATTCTCTAGGCGAGAATACTGGAGTGAGTTGCCATTTCCTTCTCCAGGGAACGTTCGTTTGAGTGTATCTTTTTGAATTAGAGTTTTCCAGATGCATACCCAGGAGTGGGATTGCTAGATCATACGGTTGCTCTATTTTTAGTTTTTTAAAGGTCCTCCATACTGTTGTCCCTAGCAGCTGCACCAATTTGCATTCCCACCAGCAGTGTAGGAGGGTTCCCAGAAGGACAACTTTGACTACAGCTCCTTCTGCCCACTGTCCTTCCATCTCAGATTCACAAGACATTTCTTGGAATATTACCTCCTGCAAAAGTTAACATGTAAGAAATTCAAAGTTGTGATAAGCTGTGAAGGGGAGGGAGGAAGGTGTTCGTGGTTATTTCCATGGGATGTAAGACACAAGGGGACCGTTTTCTTTTGTATCCTCTAGTATGCATGAAGTACTACATGATAAAAATTTTAAACATATAATAATTTTTAAAGGAGTATGTGAGGTTGGTTTAAAGTGGGGAGAAAATGCTCATTACCCTTCTGAGTTTTGAGTAAAAATAAAAGGTAACGGAGAAAAATGAGGCGAGAGAAATCATGAAATAAGCAAAAGGAAGGGGGAAAGATGGAAGACGAGAAGGAAAATGAAAGAATGAAAGTGATCAGAAAGATGCAGGCTGGACTTGGATTGGGGGTTGGTGGCTGGGGAACACGGGTGCAACAGAAGACAGGGCAGGGAAGGTGTGGAGGACCCTTAACCCTTAGGTGGGGAGATGGGGCCTTGGGAGCGGCCTCACACCCCCCAAACCTCGGCAGGTCTTCCTGTCCCCTGGCCATTGGCCTCAGCCTTCTATGAGAGCCACCCTCCTCCGTGGTCCAGACCGGGGCCCGTAGCCAGGGGGTCCTGCCAGGCCTGCCTCGCAGCCCTGAAACCCACAACCCAGACTGGGACTCGAGCCCACCATCTTTATTAGAAAACACTTTTTTATTACTTATGTGTTCATGGCTGTGCTGGGTCTTCCTTGCCGCCTGGTCTCTCTCCAGCTGCAGCACGCGGGGGCTTCTCTTTGCTGCGGTGCTCAGCCTCCTGTCGTGGTGGCTTCTCCTGTTGCCAAGCAGAGGCTCTAGGGCACGTGGGCTTCGGCAGTTGCAGCAGGGTAGTTCTGGCTCCCGGGCCCTAGAGTGCAGGCCCAGCGGCCCTGACTCCCGGGCCCTAGAGCGCGGGCCCAGCGGCCATGACTCCTGGGCTCTAGAGCGCAGGCTCAGGAGCTGCAGTGCCCGGGCTTGGCTGCTCTGCAGCACGTGGGATCTTCCCGAATCAGCGATCAAACCCGTGTCTCTTGCATCGGCAAGCAGATTCTTTACCACTGAGCCACAAGGGAAGCCCAGACTCACTGTCTTCCAACAACCACCCCCTCCACTGTCTTTTAATTGATATCACACACCTGATCTCAGAAGTTAATGAAACTCGGGTTCCTGATATCTCATTGCAGGATGAATTCAGTGAAAGATAATGACAGGTAACAGGTGGGTTTATTCAGAGAGAAACACTCCACAGAGTGTGGGCCATCTCAGAAGGCAAGAGGCCCTGAAATATTGGGGGGGGGGATAGTTTTCACGGACTGAGTCATTTCTGAGGCTAATGAGTAGGAGAATCAGTTCAGTTCAGTTCAGTCGCTCAGTCGTGTCCGACTCTTTGCGACCCCATGAATCGTAGCACGCCAGGCCTCCCTGTCCATCACCAACTCCCGGAGTTCACTCAGACTCACGTCCATTGAGTCTCACACACCTGATCTCAGAAGTTAATGAAACTCGGGTTCCTGATATCTCATTGCAGGATGAATTCAGTGAAAGATAATGACAGGTAACAGGTGGGTTTATTCAGAGAGAAACACTCCACAGAGTGTGGGCCATCTCAGAAGGCAAGAGGCCCTGAAATATTGGGGGGGGGGATAGTTTTCACGGACTGAGTCATTTCTGAGGCTAATGAGTAGGAGAATCAGTTCAGTTCAGTTCAGTCGCTCAGTCGTGTCCGACTCTTTGCGACCCCATGAATCGTAGCACGCCAGGCCTCCCTGTCCATCACCAACTCCCGGAGTTCACTCAGACTCACGTCCATTGAGTCCGTGATGTCATCCAGCCATCTCATCCTCCGTCGTCCCCTTCTCCTCCTGCCCCCAATCCCTCCCAGCATCAGGGTCTTTTCCAATGAGTCAACTCTTCGCATGAGGTGGCCAAAGTACTGGAGCTTCAGTTTTAGCATCATTCCTTCCAAAGAAATCCCAGGGTTGATCTCCTTCAGAATGGACTGGTTGGATCTCTTTGCAGTCCAAGGGACTCTCAAGAGTCTTCTCCAACACCACAGTTCAAAAGCACCAATTCTTAATGATTCCAGCTATTTGGGGGTAGGGGCAGGGATTTCCAGGGCTTGGGCCATTGCCCACTGCTTGGCCTTTTATGCTTGGCCTTGGCCCCTGTGGGCGTGTCATTTAGCCCGTGTACTACAGCGAGTGTACAGTGAGGCCCAAGAGGCGCTGGAAGTTGAGTCTTCTGCCATCTTGGACGTAACCAGTTCTAACCCGTTATTGTCGTAGCAACAGCGGCGGTGTCATTCTTTAAAAGGTGGTGCCCTGCCCCCTCCCATCCTAGTAGTCCAGCTCTGGTACAGATTCTGCATAAACAGTGGGTGTCCCCATGTGACTGGTTTCTCCGTCCTTCCCTCCCCCAGGGCCTCAGCAGCAGCCTGGAGCACTACTGCCCACCAGAGCCTGACAAGCCTGGGGAGGAGGAGCGACTGCCCCCAGGGAAGCCCGCAAGGTAGGTGCGCAGGGCCTGCGTGGGCCTGCCTCGGTCACTCGGGGACACCTGACTTCAGGGAGAAGGCATGCTACCCTCTACCCACCCCCTCGTCCACAGTATGGCAAAATCCCACTGGTGTTAAAAAGTGACATTTTCAAAAAGTGAAACTGTAAAAATACACTTGACTCAGAGAGGTAAGTAAAAAATATAAGTTCTGTTTAAAGGGAAAAAAAAAAAGGAAGAAAGGGATTCACAAGTACAGAAGAGCAGTACAGATGGGTGGTCTACACTGGCAGGGAGTATGCGAAATGATGATTTTTTTCAACCGCTGTCTTCAAATCTTCCTTCCTTCTCTTGTCTTGACCCCTCGGGCTGAGCACACAGCACCTGAGTCTCTGGTTGTAAAAAAGTAGCCTCCTTCTTGTCATCAAGATTCGACTTCAGGTTTTTAAAAGTCAAGCTAGGCTAAGCTGAAGACGGACTTCACGTCCGTTCAAGGAGCTCCCCCTACGTCCATCTCAGGGGTCCTGTGGCCCCAGGGTCCTCTGGGAGGAGATCGAGGCCACTTTGGCCTGGTGCTCCTCTCCCCCTCCCCTGCTGCTTCTCACCCTGCAGGGCTTTGTGGACAAAGGAAGCAAGGAAGCAAAAAGCAAGACACTATATTAAAAAGCAGAGACATTACTTTGCCAACAAAGGTCCATCTAGTCAAGGCTATGGTTTTTCCAGTAGTCATGTATGGATGTGAGAGTTGGACTATAAAGAAAGCTGAGCGCTGAAGAACTGATGCCTTTGAACTGTTGGAGAAGACTCTTGAGAGTCCCTTGGACTGCAAGGAGATCCAACCAGTCCATTCTAAAGGAAATCAGTCCTGAATATTCACTGGAAGGACTGATACTGAAGCTGAAACTCCAATACTTTGGCCACTGATGCGAAGAGCTGACTCATTAGAAAAGCCCCTGATGCTGGGAAAGATTGAAGGCAGGAGGAGAAGGGGACGACAGAGGATGAGATGGTTGGATGGCACCAACTTGATGGACATGAATTTGGGTAAACTCTAGGAGTTGGTGACAGACAGGGAGGCCTGGCGTGCTGGGGTACATAGGGTCACAGAGAGTCAGACACGACTGAGTGACTAAACTGAGCTGATTTTCACCATGCATGTTCTTGGACACTGTGAATTCTACCCACAAATCCCTGAGGACTCTGGATCAAGAACCCCATCCTGGAAGATACGTTGTTCCAGGGAACCCTCCCCTGACAGCCTTCCTGCCTCTGCTTGTAGATCAGCAAGGGGAGAGGGGGGCGGCTGCACAACCGGTGTGGCTGGAGAAAAATTTGAAACCAATAGTCGTGAGCTTTGAAACATGCAACTCTGAGACGTCCGAAAAAGTGCCCTGAATGACCTGCTGCTGTGAATTCATTTTCTCTCCTACATTCATGAAAATACACTGGAATCAATACCCAAGAAACTGTTAACATTGACTGGCTCTGAGGAGTGGAGATGGGAGGCTAGAGAGAGGGTAAAAGAATTACTATTTTTGCTAAATTCTTTTATACTGTTTGAAAAATAATAATAACAATAAAAAATATTTTGTTTATATAATGGAAACAAATTTTAAAGAACACCTGAAAAGTTTTTCTGAAGGAAACTAGATGTGATTTTAACTGATCCAAGGCTAGTGAGGGTGGCTTTCTAAGCATAAAATTTATAAAAGAAATGATGGGGAAGGTAGGTTTGATTATACAAAAAGGTATGTCAAACATAGTGATATCACAGACAAAGCTAAAAGAAAAAAGTGACAAACATGAAGAAATATTTGCAATAAAAATTACCGTAAAGGAGCTAATAGTCTTGCAGCAACTTTATAAATCAACGAGAAAAAGAATAACACGCTTCATACAGCTGTTTTGGAGTTTTCAGTACCCCTCTTCCTGGTTTTTGTTCTTGATTCACCATCTCCAGAGAACAACTGGGCAGCAAAAGGGAGAAAGAAAATCCTAAACGTTCAGATGAAATCCCAGGAATCTGTGACGGCTGAGGCCGATCATTTCACTTTTATTCCCAGTCCAGGTGAGGTTAGGTTACTGATCACTGCTGCTTCAGGCCACATAAGGCTTGGAGGATCCTGTACCAAAGTGGACCAGAACTTCCAGAACTTCCTCCCACACTGGAAGAAAAATGAGTTAACCTCAGAGCCTCCATTCAAGCATATCCTTAGAGATAAATGATACCCTCACTAAGGATGCAGGAAATTTTCTTGAAAAATCAAGTATCATATTCCTTTGCACATGGCCTTCTGTGACAGCATCATGCCACGTGGGAAGCAGCACGGACTTTGGAGACCAAGCAAATGTTTCACTCTCATAATATTAGAAAAAAATTAAAAATTCAGTAATACCAAGTGTTGGAGAGGATTGTGTGGAAAATATGTTCTCCGCACTGTTCCTCGGAATATTAACTGATCCAGTCACTTTGAGAGCAATTTGGCAGCATCCAGTAAAGTGAAAAATGGGCACAGTTTTCGATCCAATAATTCTATTTCTGAAGACCCAACTGCATGTGGGTGAAAAGAGACATACAAGGATGCTTACTGAGGCGTTACTTCACAATAGAAATTAACCAGAACCAGCCCAAATGTCCATCTGTACAAGGATGGGTAAATAAAATCATAGCCCGTTTATACAATAAAGACCACACACAAGTCAAACTAAATTAACCAAGCTTGTGTGTCGCAACATGCAGGGATCACAAAAAATGCATAATTTTAAGTAAAAAAGAATGTTGCAGATGGTCTCACACTATACGACACCATGTGCGTAAACATTCTTACAAATACAGAGGAACCCTAAGTGTTGCTTACAGATGATCTTTGCAGTAAAAATATGAAAATCAGGGCCTGGATATATACCAAAGTTCAGATGGAAAGAAATATAGGAGAGTTGCTGTTAAATTTTCATATACGTTTTCTGAAGCACATTAATCATTTTTTTTACATTAATCATTTTTATTGAAATATAGCTGATTTACAATATTGTGTTAGTTTTAGGTATACAACACAGCGATTCGATACAGATAACTACACATACAGATAGAAATACACACTGTGTTGCTATTTATTTACTAAGTCGCGTCCGACTCTTTGTGACCCCATGAACTGTAGCCCCCAGGCTCCTCTGTCCATAGGATTTCCCAGGGGAGAATACTGGAGTGGGTCGCCATTTCCCTCTCCAGGGGATCTTTCCGACCCAGGGATCAAACCCACATCTGCTGCTTGGCAGGTGGATTCTTGCCCACTAAGCCCCCTGGGAAGCCCCATGGCCTTTAATTGCTGCTCTTGTTACGAAGTCGCTTCAGTCGTGTCTGACTCTGTGCGACCCCAGAGACAGCAGCCCACCAGGCTCCCCTGTCCCTGGGATTCTCCAGACAAGAACACTGGAGTGAGTTGCCATTTCCTTCTCCAATGCATGAAAGTGAAAAGTGAAAGTGAAGTCGCTCAGTCATGTCTGACTCTTAGCGACCCCATGGACTGCAGCCCACCAGGCTCCTCCATCCATGGGATTTTCCAGGCAAGAGTACTGGAGTGGGGTGCCATCGCCTTCTCTGGTGGCCTTTATTAGGTGCCTGTAAAACTACGTCTCTGGACACTTTCCATCCAGTAGAGGTAACCAGAATGTATTCCTGTCCTGCCTCCGAACTAGGACAGGAGCTCGGAGCTTCTCCCCGCCTAGCACACCAGCTGGCGGCAGGCTCTGTCGTCTTCATGCTAACAACATGAAGTTAGTGTTGAACATCATTATTTGGCCAATGGTTCTCAACTAGGGACACTATCCACCCCCAGGGGGCACCTCTGGGGACATTCTGGTTGTCACCACTGGGGTGGGGGCATTGCTACCGACGTAGAAGGCTGAGCCAGGGAAGCTGCTGAGCGTCCTGGGAGGCACGGGGCAGCCGGCACAGCCGAGCCCCATCAGGCAGAAACTCTCACGAATGCAGAGTCTGAGGAACACCGTGGAAAGTCCACCGAAGGCAAATATCATTGAACTGAATTTAATAGGGTGAATTTGACTATTTTCCCATGAGCCCTTCCCTAAACTACCAGACATGAGAAACCACGCGTTCTCAATAACAGTGGGCACTGGGGCCAGATCGGAGAGTGGGTGACGGAGCTGCTCCCACTCAACCTGACCCCTGATTCTTCCCTCTGTCTCCGCACCAGGCAGGATGCCGACTGCCAGACAGGGTGTCCGCTCCGTAATCACTTTTAATTTGGCAAATCACTGTGGAAGCTTTTCTGATCCTGAAAATGTTATCAGGCTTGCATCTTAATTCAGTCTAACCCTGACTGTTTCCAGAGCTAAAGGAAGAAACATATACTTCTTTCCAACCTCCCAAGCAACAGTTCAGCTCATCAGTGGACCAGACCTCCAATCCACATGACTAATCAACTGCCCCTTATTCTTGAAGTTCAATTGGTCAGATCCCACAGAGAGTATCAATCATGATGAGATTCAGCTTCCTGCATTGGAGGCATTCAAAAACCCTTCAAATACAGTGGTTTAAATAAGATAGAGCTTTATCTAGCTCTCGGTTCAGTGACATCTAGAGGTGGGCAATCCAGGGCTGCTTCGATAGTGCCGTGATGCCATCCCGCTTCCTGAGCACTCTGCGGCCCACATCCTCACGGTCCAAGACGGCTGCTGAAGTTCCTGCCAGAAAACCCAGGTTCAAATCAGCAGCATGGAAGAAAACTCCCTTGCCTACTGTTCCCATAGCCTTTGGCCATGCCCTCTAGAAGGTTCTTCCTTGTCTGTTTTCCTTCATGGCTGCCTCTGAGCCGTGGGCACTGAGGATGAGGTCTTCTCTGGAGCTGGTCTCCATGGCCAGCTTCTTGCTTGTGCAGGTGCAGAGACCCAGGGGTCCTTTTGAGAGCTGAACAATCATAAGCTTTTGCTGGCCAAGCTGAGGGCTTCTGTCCAAATATAGTAAGCCACCAACCCGTTTGCTTCCAGTGGGTTCCAAGTGTGAATTACCTCAACCTAAAACTGTGTCTAGAAACAGTCTTTAAGCCTGAAGTCACTGATTGTTCATTTTATTTAGAGCTCTTTAAGCATGCCCATCCCTTTCCTTCACATCAACATTGGCTCTCCTTGAGACTGTCAGAAGCTAAGAAAGAAAAGCTGAGTGGGATGCAAGCCCCTCCTTCCATCTGATCTTTTGGGCTTGTTCCATTGTCTGGAAGTGAGTCCCAGGGAAGATGCCTAAGAAGGGCCGGGGGCCGCCTTCTCCTCCCCTGCCAAGGCTGGATGGGCTTGCAGCCACTGATTGCCACCTCAGTCTGCGTCAAGTAGTGCTGTCAGCCCTCCATACCCACAGGTGCTGGATCATGGATTCAATCAATCTCGGATAGAAAATATTTTTTATTGGAGTGTAATTGCTTTATAATGTTGTGTTAGTTGCTGCTTTACAACAAAGTGAATCAGCTATCTGTATAAATATGCATGCTGCTGCTGAGTCGCTTCAGGCGTGTCCAACTCTGTGCGACCCCAGAGACGGCAGCCCACCAGGCTCCCCCGTCCCTGGGATTCTCCAAGCAAGAACACTGGAGTGGGCTGCCATTTCCTTCCCCAGTGCATGAAAGTGAAAAGTGAAAGTGAAGTTGCTCAGTCGTGTCCAACTCCTAGCGACCCCATGGACTGCAGCCCACCAGGCTCCTCCATCCATGGGATTTGCCAGGCAAGAGTACTGGAGGGGCTGCCATTGCCTTCTCCGATAAATATGCATAAATATATATATATATATATACACCTCCCTCTTGAGCCTCCCTCACCCACTCCCATGCCCCACCCCTCTAGGTCATCAGAGCGTTCAGGTGAAAAATTCCAGAAAGTAAAGCAAAACCGTGAGTTTGGCACACTCTGGCAACAATTTGCATAGGATTTACATGGTGCTGTATTAGTTGTAAGTAATGTAGAGTTGATTTGAAGTTCATAGGAGGGTAGGCACAGGCTACATGCAAATCCTAGGCCATTTTATAGAAGAAAACTTGGGCATCTTTAGAGGGTCCTGGAACCCAATCCTGTGAGGAACTGAGGGACAATGGGTTGGATTTTTCACCTCTGTAAGACTCCCAGTGTAAGACTTGGTCAATTCAGACCACAGGCAGAGACATCACTCAGCAAAGGCATTTCCCCACCCGTCTGTGCCAGCGGGAAGGAGAGCTCCAGCCCAAGTTCCTGTCTTGGCTAAAAGTCACAAGAAGCAACCAACACAAACCACCATTTTATAGGTGGTCCCTTTCCCCCTGGCTGCACGTTTTTTCTCTTTTGGCTGCTTCAGCAGGCGATGGTTGGATCAAATGTTTGCTAAGCATCGCAACATCACCAGAGCTGCCCTGGGGTCTCAGACAGTAAAGAATCTGCCTGCAATGCAGGAGACCTGGGTACAGTCCCTGGGTGGGGAAGATGTCCCTGGAGAAGGAAATGGCACCCCACTCCAGTATTCTCCTGGGAAATCCCATGGACAGAGGAGCCTGATGGGCTACAGTCCATGGGGTCACAAAGAGTCAGACACGACTGAGCAGCTAACACTTTCACAGCATCATAGGGGCCACTAACTTCCCAACGAATGAGCTCTATTTCGTGACTATTCAAGGCCTGGCTTTCTCTACAAAGCCAATGCCACTCTTGGATTTTATTATATCACCCGACTCCCAGGTGTCACATTTCGTATTGATTAGGATGAGGTTTAGCTGCATCAGGAGCTTCCCTTGTGGCTCAGCTGATAAAGAATCTGCCTGCAATGAGGGAGACCTGGATTCAATCCCTGGGTTGGGAAGATCCCCTGGAGGAGGAAAAGGCTACCCTCTTCAGTAGTCTGGCCTGGAGAATTCCAAGGACTGTATGGTCCATGGGGTCGCAAAGAGTCAGAGACGACTGAGCGACTGACTTTCACTTTCACTTTAGCTGCATCAAATATGAAGATGCAGAATAATAGAGGTTTAAACACAGAACAAGTTCTGATAACCAAAGATGTGCCTAGTCAGATGATAGAATAGGAGGAATAGATGATAAGAAACACATACATGTTTAGCAATTGTAACAGCTCCAGTACTGAGCATTTATGACTTAGATGAAATGCCCATGAGTGAGTGCGAACAGGTGCCTTTTCCAAGCTGGAACAGGATTTGAAATGTTTCTCACAAGAAGAATTACACAGATGTCATGACTGTATTCATCAAATCCTGACTCCCATGGACAGAGGAGCTTGGAGGCTGCAGTCCATAGCATGGCAAAGAGTCAGACACAACTGAGCAACTTCACATTCACTCTCATCTGATTCTTTGTGACCCCATGGACTGTAGCCCACCAGGCTCCTCTGTCTGGCAAGAAATTCTCCAGGCAAGAATACTGGAGTCGGTAGCCATTCCTTTTTCAGGGGATCTTCTCAACCCACGGATCAAACCCAGCTCTCCTGCATTGTAGGCAGATTCTTTACCATCTGAGCCCCCAAGAAAGCCCTTTAAGCACTGTGTAGTATATTGTTCACAGTGACTGATTTCTGGTTTTGGCTTATTCCCTCAAAGGAATAACTCCATCATGTTAAGTATTCAGTCCCAGACAATCATTCATTACCTGCACAATCAGTCTGGTCTTATCAGGAGGAAGGTCACTCCAGCTCTAGATTATTAATCGATATCTTTAAACCACATATTACACTGTTAATGAGCAGAAGCAGGGTGGAGAGGAAGAAGACGTTCGCTTTTAGGAGAATAAGTAAAGAGACCAAGAACAATGTGAAGAGCTTTCATCTACACTTACTCTTTCCTTCCCTCGCTCATTCCTTCCTTCATCAAGTCGGTGCATCCGCTCTGTATCAGCTACCAGGAGCATCTCCGCACTCAAAGCCAGCTCTGGGCTCATGGGTCAGGACGGGGGTGCTGGCAGGCTGAGGGGGGTGCTCCCTGAGCACATGCAGGCAACGTCAACATCCCATCTGGTGGGGAGTGGGGGGAAGAGAAGGCTTCCTTTAGGGCGATGATGCCTAGCAGAGACCAAGGGGGATAAACACAAGTTAGCCGAGTTCAGGCAGGCAGGAGAGCCACTTGTGCAACGGCCCAGGAGAGAGAGCAAGCGTGGGTTCTGGGTGCTGCTGGCAACGGCTGGGGGTGCATGGCAGGGCGTGACAAGGGCCAGCCCAGTCGCTGCACTCAGATCCTGACGGTTCCAGTGACCTGCTCCCCAGTTTGGGGTTTATTCTGAGGGTGACATGACAGGGACTCCTCAGATGTGGGCTGGGGAGCTCGCTGCAGCTCCAGGGCTCCAGGAAGGTGGCTGGAAAGATGACTTTCAGTGGAGAGACCCGTGAACGGTCTCCCTCGTTAAAGCAGTGTTGAGATGATTTGGCTAGAACTCAGGTGCCGGCAACAGGAGTGGACAGAACTGGACCGACTGGAACGCCTGCTTAAGGATGGCAGACGAGGGAGACACAGACGCCCGGCCCGGGACCCTGGTTTCCGGATGGAAAACTCAGTGGCGGGGCAGAGGGAGCCGGGGGAAAGAACCGGGTCTGGGCCAGGTCCTGGGGGTCTCGAGGCCCCTGGAGAGACCTGGCCTGGGGCAGAAGCTCTGCTGTGCTCTGTGTCCGAAGCTGCTGGAGCCAGGAAAGGGCTGAGTGTGTCCAGGGGCAGAGGTGGACCTTCTCCCCAGCGCGGAATCCCGGCCCTCCTCACCTTGTGCTGCCCCCCAGGGCCAAGTCCTCCCAGGGTGGCGCCTACCCAGGCGGCTCTCTGGGGTCTAACCCACTTCTTGGATAGTTACCCTGATTCCCATCCAAAATGAAGTCCTTGCTCTCAGACTTTCCCTCCTACTCAGATGAATGATTTACTGCTAAAAACCCATAGACATTAACGGATTATGACCTAATACACTTCTGAATTTTGATTGAAGAGAGTCAATAAGATTCAAATCCATCGCAACCTCAGATTTTTCCTCTTTTGCTCCTTCTCTCTCTCCTTTTCTCCCTTCCTTCCCCCCTCTCTTCCTCCTGTCCTCCTTCCTTCCTTCCTTCCTTCGTGTTTGGGTAGGCAATCTGTCCTTAGGCGCCCTGCCCCTTAAGACCCCGCCCCTGCGACTGCAACGCCCATTTCCTCAGCCATGGATTTTCCCCAAAATTGAGGATGGGGTTTTTAGCTTTTGAAACATGGGTCTAACCTGCCTTTCTGTATCCTGATCCTTTTTTTTGTCTAAAGAACATCTGCTCGGTAGGTTTATTTGCAATGTGGAAACCTCAGATTGTGGTGATTCTGGCACAGATGAAACAGAATCGGATCATGTGTCTGTTCCGCCGCTGCAAAGCCCCAGGTCAGGAACACGGGCAGGGTGTGGCGGAGAAGAAACCACCGCGTTTGAGACCCCCTAGATTCACCAGGGGAGAAGGCCCTGGCACCCCACTCCAGTACTCTGGCCTGGGAAATCCCATGGATGGAGGAGTCTGGTGGGCTGCAGTCCATGGCGTCGCGAAGAGTCAGACACGACTGAGCAACTTCACTTTCACTTTTCCCTTTCATGCACTGAAGGAAATGGCAACCCATTCCGGTGTTCATGCCTGGAGAATCCCAGGGACGGCGGAGCCTGGTGGGCTGCCATCTATGGGGTCGCGCAGAGTCGGACACGACTGAAGCGACTTAGCAGCCGCAGCAGCAGATTCACCAGGAGTTCCCACAGCTGTGTGGCATTTCTCACACTGAGTCCTAGTTCATTTGCTTACAAGTCCGTCTTTTCCCCTTTACCTTAAGCTCTAAGAAGAGAAATATACCTTACCCTTCTTTGGGTCCCCTGTCCCTGGGCCTTGACACAGTGCTGTGTATAGCAGTGTTTAATCCATATCTGCTACGCCAATGAATGAATGAGTCTGCAGAGAGAGATGCCATTCACAGGCGGGTCAGGCAGCTTCCTGATATACCAAGTCCAGGGGCAGCTTTTCCAAGAGACAGGAGGTTCCTGCTGCTCCATCTGCCCCTGAGAAAAAGCGTCAAGAATGTGTATCAGTAGCACAGGTTATGTGCCGCATGTCTACTTTGGTGTGTGAGAAGGGATTCTGAGTCCACAGACGTGAAGACTGGTAGCGAGAACTGAGACGAGAGCAAAACTGAGGCCTGAAGGCTTTGGGAGGGAAGGAAGCCAAGAGGATGGACAGACAGGGAACCAGGGAAGGGAAAATTTGCAGCTGGACAGAGAGCCTGATGGCAACGAAATGAAAAAAAGGAAATATTGGTAAGCTATACACCTGGTAAATCTTGGTAAACTGATGACAGAGTTGAGAAAGATTAAAAAAAAAAGAATGTACAAAACTAAGTGCCCACCCCAAAGACCGCTACCATCATGTTCCCTCTGCTGCTCAAAGCTTTTCTTTTTAAAAAATTTTATTTATTTATGTGCTTATTTATTCTGTTTTATTTATTTTTGGCTATGCTGGGGCTTCATTGCTGCAGGGGCTTTTCTCTATTTGCTGTGAGCAGGGCCCACCCCCTAGTTGCCAGGTGCGGGCTTCTCAGTGAGGTGCCTTCTCGTGGTGCGGAGCTCCGGCTGTAGGCACCAGGCACTGGCTGTAGGTGCGGAGCTCTGGCTGTAGGCGCCAGGCACTGGCTGGAGGTGCGGAGCTCCGGCTGTAGGCGCCAGGCACTGGCTGTAGGCGCGGGGCAGCGGTAGTTGTGGCCTCACTGCCCCGAGGCATGTGGAATCCTCCCGGACCAGGGATAGAAGCTGTGTCCCCTGCATTGCAAGGGAATGTAGACCACCAGGGAAGTCCTCTTCAAAGCTTTTCTAAAATCCTCTTCCTAGAAATCTTTAGCAGGAGCGAAGAAAGCGTCTTAACTCCTATAACAGAATTGTAAGATTAGAAGGAACCCTAACAGTCTTCAAGCACCTTTATTTCACACACGAGGCAACCGAGGCCCAGAGGACGGAGGGACGTCCGTGTCAGTAAAACCCTGGTCTCTGTGCTTCCAGACTTTTGTTCATTCGCAGTAGATATTCACTTGCTGTTCCTGTTTCTCCAAACAGAATGAAAAAACATGTTTGTTTTCAAAAATAAGTCACTAAACATCTCTGTCTGAAGGAACAAGAAGTCTTGGAGGCAGAGGCTATGTTTCGACTGCTGTTGTATTTCTAGGACCTGGCCCAGTGCCTGGCGTGGAGTGGCTCTCAGTAAGGTTTTGTTTGGACAGATGGACAGACAGGAGGAAGGAGGGGTGGGTGGATGAGTGTGGGCTGATGGAAGGGAGGGTGGATGGGAGGATGGATAGGC
>SJXQ01008105.1:166195-333770 GCA_006408695.1 Aepyceros melampus | reverse complement strand
CGGATGGGTGGAGGGGTGGGTAGATGGAGGGGTGGGCGGATGGACAGACAGAAGGGTGGAAGCTTGGGTGGCTGGCCGGGTGGACGGATGAATGCGCCCTACCAGGGCTACTAGTACTACCCAGATGTTAGTGGCCAGACCTGTGTTTGCTGAGCGCTCTCAGACTCCAGCTTGTAGCTGCATATGGACCATGCCTTCAGCTTGTTTTGGAGAATGTTCCATACACATGGATCAAGTGAGTGAACGTGATTATTGATAACCTAAAGGAGACTATGATTTCACTGGAAACCTAAGACAGGGACACAGCAGAAATAATAGCCATACAGGACAGCAATGTGTTAAATGTCAGGCGACTATATATAACCAGTATGGGCTATTTGTAGAGTGATTCTCTGATTTACTTTACTTTTGAAACTGGGACGCTTTTGAGAGTGAAAGGGGTCCTTATTAATAAATAAAGCAAGAGAGTAGAAACCAACTGGACCATATGGTCAAGGCAAGTAAAAGGGCGTTCATTTGAGAGAACAAATTCTCCACGGGGGGGCCTCTGGGCCTTTGCATACACCATTCCCACCATTTGGAACACCTGCCATCTCATTCCTAATCAGGAAACTACTACTTAGTCTTCTTAAATTAATAAGCGTGATCATGCTGTGTGCGCCCCGTCACTCAGTCGTGTCTGACTCTTTGCGACGCCATGGACTGCAACCCGCCAGGCTCCTCTGTCCATGGGATTCTCCAGGCAAGAATACTTGAGCAGATTGCCATGCCCTCCTCCAGGGGATCTTCCCAGACCAGAGATTGAACCTGAGCCTCCTGCACTGCGGGCAGATTCTTTAACTCACCAGGGACGCCCCTAAGGAGTTAATAAGTATTAAATGGGAACAAAAACTGTGTGTGAATGATAAAGGCTAGAGGAATAATTTTTAAAAGCTTCTGTACATGCCTCAAGTTTGTAGTAATGAGTTAGCTGTCTTAAACACACACACAAAATCAGACACGTCTTTCTAGAGTTTTTAATTACAGACATTTGGCTTTGAGCAAAATGCCTCTTTTAATGAGCTAATGAAGGTAACCCAGAATTTTTTTTTAGAGCTGGAAATGTTCCTAATAAGAGTAGGTTTATGCCCTTCCTATATAACATGAAGGAGTTTCCCTGGTGGCTCAGTGATAAAGAATCCACCTTTGATGCAGCAGTCGCGGAGCGGGTTCAATCCCTGGGTTGGGACAATCCCCTGGAGAAGGAAATGGCAACCCACCCCAGTATTCTTGCCTAGAGAATTCCATGGACAGAGGAGCCTGGCGAGCTACCGACCATGGGGCCGCAAAAGAGTCGAACACGACTGAAGTGACTAAATGACAGCGGCGATATCCGAGTTGTCGTCCCTGGACTGCAGTGTCAGCGTCACCTGGGGATACGCTAGAAATGCAGGCTCCCAGGCCCCATTCCAGACCCGCAGAGTCAGAATCCGCCTGGAACGAGGTCCACAGGCGGTTTGCAGACACATCAGTGTTTGGGAAGCACTGTTCTGTACCACATTAATTCTTCCGAAAGAATAGCATTTATTTAAACACTTAAATATACTTCTATTTTGCTGCTACTCTCCTGTATAAAATATATCAAAAGTTTCTTTTGCTTTTAAGCCATTTCAGCATTTAGAACTTTAATGATGATACTGAGGATGACCGTTGTTTACCAAGAGATCTGTCAAAATGGGGCTGAGACACCTAATATTCCCACAAATTGCATTCTCCATTTGGGGGTAAGGATAGAAAATAAACTCAGATTCACACAATAAGCGACTCCTTTCTGGCAGAGACCAGCTTTTAGCTCTAGCCAACCAATTTTGGTGTAAAAACTTCTCCCGGTGGGAGGAAAAGCAGCTAAAAGACCATACTTGGAAATGCAGACTAATCCAGGAAACCACTTTCGTTCATTGTAAATGTTGAACCAAAAGTTTTATCTGGTACAAGTTGAAGGATTGTGAGCGTGCTCTGGGGGTCCCTCGCCCAGCTCTCCTGCCAGCGTTCCTGGCTCGGCTACCACAAATTTGCTAACCCCCAGCAAGGCCACAGCTGCACACCGGCGTGTTTCTGCGGCCGGGAAGCAGCTCTCCAGGCTCCAGCCGGGGCTGCTGCACATGTGATCCTGTGAACCCCCTGCCAGACGAAGACAATCACGTGGGGGGCAATGAGATAGCACGCCGGCCTTCCTGGCCACCTCTCTGCACGTTAACATCTGCAGCGTGTCCCAGGGGCCCCTGAGAATTCTTCTAACGCCTCATGACTGTCCCCCAGGCTGGGAACCAGAAGGGACATAACCGACTGTCCTTCCCAAGGCGAAGGTCGTGCTGGGCCATGTGAGGGCCCGGAGCGCCTCCAAACACAGGTCTGCACAGCTCTTGAAAGCTCACAGTCTCTTTTGCCTGCTGGCATGACAACCTGAAACATTCCCACGTCTCAACAACAGGCATTCATCCAACGTCGGGGAGGAGGAATCAGAGGTCAGGATAATACTCACAAAGCACCTGCGTGCTGCTCTCCTGACAAACGCCCTGAGTCTGCCTCCTACGGGTGCCGGTTCCAAGAAGCACGGGCGGATGCTGCAAGAGTCGAGGCTGTGGTCCTGGAAGGCCCGAGAGGCGAGAGGTTTCACGGTGACGATCGTGGGTTCTTAGACTTCAAAGAGGCCTTCTCCCCTCTCCCTTTTTTGACCACTGTCTATCAGTTCAGTTCAGTCGCTCACTCATGTCTGACTCTTTGCGACCCCATGGACTGCAGCATGCCAGGCCTCCCTGTCCATCACCAACTCCTAGAGTTTACCCAAACCCATGTCCATTGAGTTGGTGATGCCATCCAACCATCTCATCCTCTGTCGTCCCCTTCTCCTCCTGCCTTCAATCTTTCCCAGCATCAAGGTCTTTTCCAATAAGTCAGCTCTTCGCATCAGGTGGCCAAAGTATTGGAGTTTCACCTTCAACATCAGTCCTTCTAATGAACACCCAGGACTGATCTCCTTTAGGATGGACTGGTTGGATCTCCTTGCAGTCCTATCAAATGAGGATTAATCCAGCCTTGTCTCATCTTATGGCAGGAAGGACCAAGTCACACCAAACGAGAGACTGTCTTTGAAAACCTTATGTGTCTGGTTTACATGCATGTCAACCAAAACAATGTATGTTTTTAAAG
Organism: Aepyceros melampus; assembly: GCA_006408695.1. NCBI lineage: Eukaryota > Metazoa > Chordata > Mammalia > Artiodactyla > Bovidae > Aepyceros > Aepyceros melampus. Next base: position 330,581 of record SJXQ01008105.1, on the reverse strand, counting down.
ATCAGTTTTCTTTTAAACTGAAAAAGCAGGTTCAAGGGAGTCAGCTGGTAACTTGCCCACAGTCACTAGACCGTGTGCTGCCCGTCTGCGAGCCAAGAGGACCAGGTTGCCTTCCTGAGAGACCCCAGCCCTTCCCCATGGTCTGCAGTGGTCCAGGCGCACCTGCCTGCCCTCCATCCAACAGGACACTGGTGCTCTAGCCTCGCACTGGAGAATCCAAGCTCCAGCTCTCTGCTGGCCAGTCCTCAAGCAGGTAGTGATTTTTTGAAAAATAACGTTTGAGAATTCCCGGAAGGGTACGCAGATTATCCATTCTGCTGGGTACCCTCAAATCTAGCTCAGGATCAAGCCTGGGCATCTGAGCACTGTGCATTTAGATCGGAGGCACTTGCCTCCTTGCAGAACGGACTTGACCAAGTTGTGCGCACGGGGAGGGCTGTGATCAGACCCAGCCCAGGAATGTGTGCTCACTCTTAGCTTAGGGACTTTACTGATAGCCCAGCCCGCTCTGTCACTAGATTACTCTTTGTGAGGACCCACAGGAAAACTCCCCCTGGGATTGCAGGGGACCGTGGATTTTCCTAAGCAACCTTTTAATCTTCTCACCAGCAGTGCGCGCTCACTTCCTATCTGGGAGATTTCCTCTTTCCTCTGGCCACTGGGAAACTTGGCCCAAATTTGCTTAGCAAATGGAACATATTACTCTGTAATAATTTTATCCTTGTTGCATGCTGCGATTTTCTGATCCCCTTTTCCCTCTGAAAATTTCTTCTATGTCTTTGTATCGCCTGCATTTTGTAAATCAACTCGTTTTTATAAATCAACTGTATCAGCTTCATAAATTTCAGTTGAATGGAACAGAGTCCCTAGCCTTATTTGCTGGAGAAGCCTTTACTGAAAGCCTTTATACCAAGTACTTGTAGCAGTTGGGCCTTGGCGACCATGCTGAGCTATGATTTTTCTTGGACATTGGAAATCAGAGAAGGCAATGGCATCCCACTCCAGTACTCCTGCCTGGAAAATCCCATGGACGGAGGAGCCTGGTAGGCTACAGTCCATGGGGTTGCTGAGGGTCGGACACAACTGAGCGACTTCACTTTCTCTTTTCACTTTCATGCATTGGAGAAGGAAATGGCCACCCACTCCAGTGTTCTTGCCTGGAGAATCCCAGGGACGGGGGAGCCTGGTGGGCTGCCGTCTATGGGGTCACACAGAATCGGACACGACTGAAGTGACTTAGTAGCAGCAGCATGGAAATCGTAATGCAGCCTAAATCCACAGAGTTAACAGATCCTCATTGCAGAAGTTGTGTTTAGTTCCGTAAGATCTCTTGAACCTACAGGTGGGTACTGAAGGGCAGACAAGGCACTTGGTCTTTGACATTCAGTTCTTGGACTCATCCACATGCTAAACAGTAAAATCCCAATCAGATTGTATCATTTGGAATTTGTGAAAATTTGGACAAAGAATGGTTGAAGTTGACTCTTTGTTCTCTTATTAAACAAATGAAGAGTGTAATTTGTAAGAAGGAGTAGATGAATATTGAAGAGTTATTTCCCAGCACTTTTTATTCTTCTGTGTATATTAAAATGTCATTAGATCATCTTCATAAACAGCGCCGCTCTGGCTTGTATTTTAATATGCTGATTACAAAGTCTTCCTCTCTCTTAAATTAATATTTGATTACTCTAATTAGAAAGTCTATCCTTGAAGGTGATAAATATGTACTCTTGAAAAATATCCCAGTAGTTAAATCATTTGTAACATATATGATCTTTTTAAAAAATTCTATTTGCCATCATTTTTACTTGTGTCCACTTTTTTCCATCTTCTGTTGGATTTGATCTTTGTCCTCTTTCTATTCATCACTGAGTTAGAATTAGTAGTGATAGTTGCTCGATCATGTCTGACTTTGCGACTCCATGGACTGTAGCCCACCAGGCTCCTCTGACTATGGGATTCTCCAGGCAAGAATCCTGGAGTGGGTTGCATTTCCTTCTTCAAGGGATCTTCCTGACCCAGGGGTCAAACCCAGGTCTCCTGCATTGCAGGCAAATTCTTAGAGATAATATATTCTATTTCCACTATATTAGTGGTTATCCCTAAAATTTAACACAAACTTTTATTTTTTCCCTTTTTAATTTAATTTTTATTTTACATTACAGTTGATTTACAATAGTGTATCAGTTTCAGGTGTGCAGGTGATTCATTTACACCTCTCTCTCTCTGTACACACACATGCACACACACACACATATACACATATATCTCCACTCATCTTCTGATTCTTTCCCTATATATAACATGAACGATCTTGATAGTCATGCCAATTCTTGATATCGCTCAAGAATTTAAGTAACACCTACCTTTTTGACAACATTTGGAAACGTTCACTACTTCTTTGTTGAAATCACCCCCCTCTTTTCTCTGTGTCGGCTCCACTGGGTCATAGTTGTGGCACGTGACCTCTCAGGACGGCGTGGGGGGATCTAGCTCCCTGACCAGGGACTGAGCCCCAGGTCCTGATTGGGAGCGTGGAGTCTTAGCCACTGCGCCACCCGGGGATCCCCTCACCCCTGCCCTGAACACCGTAATGTTGCACCCTGTTTCTCCTCTCTGCCTCGCTGATTGAGCCTTTGTGACGCTTTCCTCTTCCTCCTCGCAGCCTCCCGCGTCGGCTGCTCCCTAAGTTCTGCACTCAGGCCTCGTCTTCTCCTTTCGTGTTTGCTAAATCACGAATGCTCCTTCAAGCATCAGCTATCACTTGGAACAGACGACTCTCCAGTCTGAACACTCGTTTAGTTCCAACCTCTCCACTCATTACCTACTGGATACTTCCACTGACACACCAAAGGCATTGTGTCAGCCTCTAATAATGACTGTCAACTGTATTCATTAGCACCATAATAAGGCTTGGCAATGGCAAAAAAAAAAAGTCATTTTATTGATCATATACACCACAGGCTACCACTGGTGCTTTGGAATGAAATGTCACTTTTTAACCCTCTGAAAATCCTAGAGGCGGGCTTTGCCACCTTCGCTTCATCTAGCAGGAGACTGGGAAAGAGAGAGGCACAGAATCTTGATTTCACCAAGCTTGTTCAACATTACGAAAATAAAATGTGAACTCACGTCTGTCACGTGAAGCTGCCTCCCAAAATTTATACCTAAAATTAAATTGCTTTATTTTATCCCAAACTTTTGCTCTGTCCCTATTTTTGCCTGTGGTACCGTAATCCTCCTAGTAAATGTGAAAGCTTAAAATTTTGGGTACTTGATTGGTCGTCCCTCCTCATCACCCTTCATGTTGAATCCACCACCAGGTCCTGTAATTGTGTTTCTTCCTAATTTTTCTTCCTTCCCTCCTCCCGTTCATACACTTCCCCATTAGCATCTCTGGGAAACTACTGCCCTCTCCCCCTGACTCCTCCGCACACCCTCCTTCCCCGGATCACCACCAGTGAGCCTTCCAAGAGCACCACTTGCCCGTCCTTTTATCTGATCAGAAGCCTTCAGCCGACCACACTGCTTCAGGTCCTGAGCCTGCCAGGCTAGGCTTCCACAATGGGACCTAAGCTGTTTCTCTGATTTTATCAGCTCCTGCAGCCCAGCACTCCTCTGCTTCCTGGAACAGGCATTTGATTTTCCTTCTGAGCTTTTGTTCATAGTGTTTTCTCACTTGAAATAAATATTCTTCTTCCATCTCTTGCCCCTGAAAGGCCCAATTCAAGCCTTTGATTTGATTCTGTGGTTTTTACCTTCCTCCAAAGTTCAATTCAGAGAAGGCAGTGGCAACCCACTCCAGTACTCTTGCCTGGAAAATCCCATGGATGGAGGAGCCTGGTGGGCTGCAGTCCATGGGGTCACTAGGAGTTGGATACGACTGAATGACTTCATTTTCACTTTTCACTTTCATGCGTTGGAGAAGGAAATGGCAATCCACTCCAGTGTTCTTGCCTGGAGAACCCCAGGGACGGGGAAGCCTGGTAGGGTGCCATCTCTGGGGTCGCATGGAGTCAGACATGACTGAAGTGCTTAGTAGCAGCAGCAGCAAAGTTCAATTACTTTGTTTATTTATTGAGTGCTCCACCCGGCTTGGAGGATCTGTTCCCCAACCATGGACCAAACCCAGGTCCAGGAGTGAAAGTACTGAGTGCTAACCACTGGACTGCCAGGGGAGTCCTCCAGCTACTGTATTTATTATTCACAGTACTCGTTCAGCTCAACTGCATGTTGCCTTGGTCGTAAGGGATGTGTGTGTGTATGTGTGAGAGTGTGTATGTGAGTGTGTGTGTGTATGTTGCATCCTGGGTCAGATTTTAAATTCCTTAGAGGGCAAGGATTGATCTCAAACATCTTTTACGTCCCTCGGAGGTTTGGAATGAGTTATTACGTAAATCATCTATGAACAATATAATATTCAAAGGAAGCAAATAAATTTGATAGAGAAAATGAAAAGAACATGGATTCTAGAATTAAGAATACCTGATTTCCAGTCCAGTTAACCAAGTGAATTCACTTTCAGCTTCTTTGAGAGAAAGGGAAGGTGCTTTTGCCTACCTCATAGCTTATTGTGCTTTTCGGTGAAGTATCATATGTGGAGGCCCATTCTTGGCATCAGTGTGCACTGAAAAATGGAACTATGATGCCTGTTTGATGACTGAACAGAGCCTTAGCATTGTAAGCTCTATGTGAGCATCAGTGATTGCTTTGGAACACCACTGTAGCCATGATTCATTGACAAGAATAAATGTATAGATTATAAGCTCAGACTTAAGTTTGTTCCCTATTTCTGTATTTAGAATTCTACAATTTTAGAGTTGAAACTGTAGAACTAACACCCCCAAAAAAACTAACATTCTTCTAGAACTAACAACCAAAAAAAAGATGTCCTTTTCATTATAGGGGACTGGAAGGCAAAGGTAGGAAATCAAGAGATAATTGGAGTAACAGGCAATTTTGGCCTTGGAGTACAGAATGAATCAGAGCAAGGGCTAATAGAGTTTTGCCAAGAGAACACACTGGTCATAGCAAATACCCTCTTCCAACAACACAAAGAAGATTCTACACATGGACATCACCAAATGGTCAATACCAAAATCAGATGATGGACTATATTCTTTGCAGGCAAAGATGGAAAAGCTCTATACAGTCAGCAAAAACAAGACCGGGAGCTGACTGTGGCTCAGATCATGAACTCCTTATTACCAAATTCAGACTTATATTGAAGAAAGTAGGGAAAACCACTAGACCATTCAGGTATGACCTAAATCAAATCACTTATGATTATACAGTGGAAGTGACAAGTAGATTCAAGGGATTCGATCTGATAGAGTGCCTGAAGAACTATGGACAGAGGTTTGTGACATTGTACAGGAGACTGATCGAGACCATCCCCAAGAAAAAGCAATGCAACGAAAGGCAAAATGGTTGTCTGAGGAGGCCTTACAAATAGCTGAGAAAAGAAGAGAAGTGAAAGGCAAGGAGAAAGGGAAAGATACACCCGTTTGAATGCAGACTTCAAACTTAAGAGATACCAAGCGAACATTTCATGCAAAGGTGGGCACAATAAAGGACAGAAATGGTCTGGACCTAACAGAAGCAGAAGATATTAAGAAGAGGTAGCAAGAACACGTGGAAGAACTATACAAAAAAGATCTTCATGACCCAGATAACCATGACGGTGTGATCACTCACCTAGAGCCAGACATTCTGGAGTGCAAAGTCAGGTGGGCCTTAGGAAGCATCACTACTGACAAAAGCTCGTGGAGGTGATGGAATTCCAGTGGAGCTGTTTCAAATCCTGCAAGATGAGGCTGTGAAAGTGCTGCACTCAATATGCCAGCAAATCTGGAAAACTCAGCAGTAGCCACAGGACTGGAAACAGTCAGTTTTCATTCCAATTCCAAAGAAAGGCAATACCAAAGAATGTTCAAACTACTGCACAATTGCACTCATCTCACATGCTAGTAAAGTAATGCTCAAAATTCTCCAAGCCAGGCTTCAACAGTACATGAACCATGAACTTTCTGATGTTCAAGCTAGATTTATAGAAGGCAAAGGAACCAGAGATCAGATTCCAACATCCATTGGACCATTGAGAAAGCAAGCAAGTTCCAGAAAAACGTGTGTTTCTGCTTTATTGATTACATCAAAGCCTTTGACTGTGTGGATCACAACAAACTGGAAAATTCTGAAAGAGATGGGAATACCAGACCACCTGACCTGCCTCTTGAGAAATCTGTATGCAGGTCAGGAAGCAACAGTCAGAACTGGACAGGGCACAACAGACTGGTTCCAAATAGGAAAAGGAGTACGTCAAGGCTGTATATTGTCACCCTGTTTATTTAACTTCTATGCAGAGTACATCGTGAGAAATGCTGGGCTGGAAGAAACACAAGCTGGAATCAAGATTGCCAGGAGAAATATCAATAACCTCAGATATGCAGATCACACCACCCTTATGGCAGACAACGAAGAAGAACTAAAGAGCCTCTAGATGAAAGTGAAAGTGGAGAGTGAAAAAGTTGGCTTAAAGCTCAACATTCAGAAAACAAAGATCATGGCATCCAGTCCCATCACTTCATGGGAAATAGATGGGGAAACAGTGGAAACAGTGTCAGACTTTATTTTTTTGGGCTCCAAAATCACTGCAGATGGTGACTGCAGCCATGAAATTAAAAGATGCTTACTCCTTGGAAGGAAAGTTATGACCAACCTAGATAGCATATTCAAAAGCAGAGACATTACTTTGCCAACAAAGGTCCATCTAGTCAAAGCTATGGTTTTTCCAGTAGTCATGTATGGATATGAGAGTTGGACTGTGAAGAAAGCTGAGCACTGAAGAATTGATGCTTTTGAACTGTGGTGTTGGAGAAGACTCTTGAGAGTCCCTTGGACTGCAAAGAGATCCAACCAGTCCATTCTAAAGGAGATCAGTCCTGAGTGTTCTTTGGAAGGAATGATACTAAAGCTGAGAAACTCCAGTACTTTGGCCACCTCATGCGAAGAGCTGACTCATTGGAAAAGACTGATGCTGGGAGGGATTGGGGGCAAGAGGAGAAGGGAACGACAGAGGATGAGATGGCTGGATGGCGTCACAACTTGATGGACGTGAGTTTGACTGAACTCTGGGAGTTGGTGATGGACAGGGAGGCCTGGCGTGCTGTGATTCATAGGGTCACAAAGAGTCGGACACGACTGAGCGACTGAAATGAACCGAACTGAGTGACTTCTCATACTCAAACAGAGAGGCGGCAAACTGATACTGATTTCCACATTTTTGAAAGTGTTACAGGACCATGTTACCCCAAATGCTTGGAAACCCTAACCTAGCCGCAAGTCTTTGTTTCAGAATTGAAAATTATTTGACTTTCAGAAGTTAAATTGCTTTTCCAAGGACACACGACTACTGCACATCCACCACGAGGATTCAACTCTTAGCTCTCACAACATGCCTCATTCTTTAAGGGCAAAACTGTGTTTCTACTGATGGAAAGAGGAATCTATTTTCCATATAAATTTTGAAGAAAAAGTAAAGGTGAAGTCACTCAGTCGTTTCCAACTCTTTGCGAATGCATGGACTGTAGCCTACCAGGTTCCTCTGTCCATAGAATTTTCCAGGCAAGAATATTATATAAATTTTATTCATTTATAATAAACATATTAAAATCCTCCCAAATGATGACTTTACTCTATGGAAAAACTTGATTATAGATCTTTTAAAGATTTTAAAAATAAGTTTCCTACATTTAAACATTTCATATTTTCCATTTATTTTCAAATAAATTTATTTTCATTTAAAATAATATTGTTTGCAAAAAACTCTAGAAAATACAGCCTAAAAGCCCTGTAATTCCAGAGAGAATCATATTGCTACTTTAGTATAGTTCCTGCTGGATATTTTTCTGTGTCCATTTTGCACAGTTGAAAGTATATGCATATTTCTTCTTTCTTTTAAGAAGTAGTGCATTCACATAATTTAAAGCTCAGTGATGAGTATTTTCTGACCTCTGCGCCCCTATCATCCAGTTATTCTCCCTAACAAAAATTAATATTTCCAGTTTTTAAAATTTTTGATATGTGCATCCTTGTAGAGATATTTTATGAATTGTGCTCAGGTCTTTTTCTTAATATTAAGACATATGCATTTCCCAATCTTTTGTAAAAATCTTATTCTTTAGGAGCACATAAACATACCACAATTTATTTAGTCATAGTTACATATTAGACATTAAAATTATTCTCAGCTTTTTTTTTTCATAACTTTGCATATCCTAGTGCTTAAGCTAAAAGAATGCATTGACCTTTTCCTTTTAGAAATTTTAGGACTTTGGCAATAACTTTCTTTGAACAGATTAAGTTCATTTTACCTCTATTCCCAAAAGCAAATCTATTGCTTCTCCTGCTGAAATTAGTCAGCCAACCTGGAGTTGAAACAATCTTTTACCCAAATGAACTGACCTCAGGTGGATACATCACAACCTCTATACTCAAGGAAAAACATTCCCTGCTCAGTGTTCCATGAAAGGTAAGCACTGGTAGAGAAAACTTTCCAGAAGACGGATAAGCTCTGAGCATCTAAGGTAAAGCATAGTGATCGCAGTTGCTAACTACAGCTGGGCTTCCCAGGTGGTGAAGAATCCACCTGCCAATGCAGAAGTGAGTTCCATCCCTGGTCGGGAAGATCCCCGGGAGGTGGAAACGGCAGCCACTCCAGTATTCTCGCCTGGGAAATCCCACGGATAGAGGAGCCTGGCTGGCTACAGTCTATGAGGTCGCAAAGAGTTGGAAAGGACTGAGCGTGCACACATAGAATAGTTAGGCCAGTTTACATTTCTCTATATTCTTAATACTGAATACCCATGAATTAGAGTCACTAGGCTTATACATGCCTAGTACATATGATTTATGAACCTCATATACTGATTAACGGCCAAGTGTTTCTACTCAAACTGAGACCTCACCAGAACCAATTAATCTTCACGATCTCAACTTCCAGTTAGAAAAGGAAGACGTTCTGGGGCTCTAATACAGAGTAAGGTCACTACATTTAGTAACAGCGCAATATATACCTTAAAGTTGTAAGAGTAGCTCTTAAATGTTCTAACCACACATGCACAAAAATGTACTCACGAGAGGCGAAGAGGTGTCAGCTAACTTTACAGTGTTAACCACGTTGTTAATCGTGTATAATATATAAAATCATCAGGTTCTACACCTGTCTACAGAGTTTGTTGCTGTTCAGTTGCTAAGTATGTCTGACTCTTGGACCTCTTGGACTGCAGCACGCCAGGCTCCTCCTCTTCCACGATCTCCCAGAGTCTGCTCAAATTCGTGTCCTTTGAGTTGATGATGCTATCTAACCATCTCATCCTCTGTCGTCCCCTTCTCCTCCTGCCTTCAATCTTTCCCAGCATCAAGGTCTTTTCCAATGAGTCGGCTCCTGCCTCAGAAGGCCAAAGTATAGGAGCTTCACCTTCAATCCTTCCAATGAATATTCGGGGTTTATTTCCTTTAGAATTGGCTGATTTGATCTCCTTGCTGTCCAACGGACTCTCAAGAGTCTTCTTTAACACCACAGTTTGAAACACGTTATTAAACGTCAATAATATCTTAATAATGCTGTGGGGAAAGCTTGGTGATTTTTCGTTGTTGCTTTGGGGTTTTAAAAAATATATTTATTTAATTTATTATTTATTGCTGGCTGTCTCGGGTCATGGTTGTGGCATGTGGGATCTAGTTCCCTAGCCAGGGATCAAATCCAGACACCCCCAGCACATTGGGAGCTCAGAATCTTAGCCACTGGACCACCAGAGAAATCCTTTAATTATTTAATTATAAAGAAAAGAAAATTGCCAACCTTGAATTCTATACTAAGTGACACTGTCTTCCATAAACATAAAATAGATATGCTCAGAGAAACAAAAATTAGAGAATTCATCAGCAGCAATCTTCAACAAATAAAATATTTTTCAAGCAGAAGGAAAATGATTCCAGACAGTAAATTAGAAATACAGTAAAAAAAAAAAAAAAAAAGAGGGGCAATTAAAAAGGTTAAATATGTTGGGTGAATCTAAATAAATGTTGGCTATATAAAAGAGTAATATTACTATTACAGTTATTTAAGAGAAAGATACTTATTATAAGTTCTAGGGTTACCACTAAGAATTTGTAAAAGAACATATGACTTGTGAGGTAAGAAGAAGAAAAAAAGATAGAACAATTATTTTTAAAGTTCTCAATCTGAAACAAATCAATGAAGGGGGAAAAAAACACAGAATATGCAGGATAAACAGAAAAACCTATATAATATTGTAGAATCAAAACTACACATATTAGTAATTACTTTAAATGGAAATGGATTAAACTCCCCAATAAAAAGACTTAAAGGTTGTCATATGGAATTTAAATATAAAACTGCTACTTATGAGAGACATATTTAAAACATAAGGATACAGAAAGTTTAAAAATACAAAGATGGAGAAAGATTTATCTATCATATAAACATAGATTTTTAAAAGTTGGTTATAGGTATCTTAATAGAAGCCAAAATAGACATAAAGTCAAAAGCATGATTAGTATCTTTATAATAATAAAATGCTTCATTTAGTAGCTAGATATAACAGTTTACACTTGTATGTACCTAATAAATTGCTTCAAAATATGTAAAGTAAAAAATAACTGGATGAAAAAAACATAAAAACAGATTCATAATCATATTAGGAAATTTTAACACACCTATCCTGATAGATGATTTGAATAACATAAATACTAAACCTGAATATATATTCATATATAAAATTCATTATAACATATATCCAAATTCAAAGGATTGAAATTCTACAGATTAGTTCCTTGACTACAACGCCATTAAATCTTAAATCAAATAACAATAAAAAAAAACTAGAAAATTTCTATATTTTAAGATTAAAAGCATACTTCTAATAACCCATAAGTCAAAGAAGAAAACACAGTGGAAGTGGAAATCAAGTTTGAACTTAATGAAAATGTAAATTATCAAGACTTTTGGGATGCAGAGGAATTTATAGGTTTAAAGACATGCATTTGGAAAGACTAAAAGTCAGTGGAGAAGACTCTTGAGAGTCCCTTGGACTGCAAGGAGATCCAACTAGTCCATTCTGAACGAGATCAGCCCTGGGATTTCTTTGGAAGGAATGATGCTAAACTGAAACTCCAGTACTTTGGCCACCTCATGTGAAGAGTTGACTCCTTGGAAAAGACTCTGATGCTGAGAGGGACTGGGGGAAGGAGGAGAAGGGGACGACAGAGGATGAGATGGCTGGGTGGCATCACAGACTCGATGGACGTGAGTCTGAGTGAACTCCGGGAGTTGGTGATGGACAGGGAGGCCTGGCGTGCTGCGATTCATGGGGTCACAAAGAGTCGGACATGACTGAATGACTGAACTGAATTGAAAAGTCAGTGAAGAAAGGCATTTAAAGAAATTAGAAAAATCATGGCAAATAAAACTCAAAGTGAAAAGGAGATAATAACGGAAAGAGCATAATGAAATAGAACAAAGACTAGATTCTCTGATAGCCAAACAGAGAATCAACGAAGTCCAAAGTTGGTATTTTCAAAAGACTAATAAGTTAATATAGCGCTGGCAAGACTGATAAAAGAAGTCACACAAAATGTGAAAAATGAAAAAGACTGACCCTAACAATATTAGAATCTTCTGAACAATTTTATGCCATTAAATTTGAAAATTTCGATAAATGGATAAATTGACATAGGAAGAAATAGAAAACCTGAATATTCCTTCATTAATCATTGTGAATCTATAACTTGAAGCCTTTCAGCAGGAATGCTCCAGGACAGAAGACTTTACAAGCGCATGTGTACAGATGATAAAAGAAGAAATAATGGCATTTATACAGAAACTAAACGCTGGGAAGGAGGAAGCGCATGTCCGCTCCTCTTTTGAGAGATGTATAACCTCGCTTTCAAAACCTGACAAGAACATATGAAAGGACAATTCCAGGCCAACCTTTCTCATGAACATGGATTCATAACCCACATTATTAGCATAACAAAATTAGCAATTTATAAAAGCATGATGCATCCAATCCAGGTTTATTCCAGAAAGAGAAAATTGATTTAAAATTAAGAATAATTAGTGCAAGTCAGTATGTTTATAAAATGAAGGGATGAAATCATATGATCATTTCAACAGATGATAAAATTAATATCCATTCACAATTTAAAAAGTTTAGAAAATTAGTGTTAGAAAAGAATTTCCTTAATCTGATTAAAGATGCCTATATTTCTTTAACAAATATCACTCTTAATAGTGAAAACTTTCCCCCAGTAATTTAAATCAAGGAAAGAGGTCCACTCCGGCCAGTTCTGTTCAGTGTTGCCCTGGAGGCCCTAGAGGCGCTGCTCATCACCTCAGATCAGGCCGGGCATGCGCTTGGTGTCAGCAAGCATTCACCAAAATTCATTTGGAAATAATCTGATATGTAAAAAATAAGCATTGACGTTAAGGCAATAGGGTAATCATTCCCTAACTACTTTGCCCCAGCCTCCTGTTCTTCACAGAGCCAATCTTTTCGAAAATATGGATCAGATCATTGTTCAAGACACTCAGGGCATCTTCATGACCCCCTAGACTTGGCTGACTGCTGATTCCATTCTGCGTTCCTCTTCCGGTTCTCTGCATCCCAGCCCCAGTTCTCAAAGACCTGCTGCTCTTTTCACGTCTAGACCTCCGCACACACGCTTTCCTCTGCCTGGGGCCGTCTCCACCATATTCTTACCTGGTTCATCCTTCAGATTCTAGCTCAATAGCTTTGTTACCACCTAATCAAAACTCAAAAAAGTCCCAGTAGTAATGCGCATCCTGGCACCCAGAACTTGCTTCCTATTGATGATTCTTCAGTAAGAGGAACCATGGCTACTTGGAGAAACGGCTGGTTCTAGAACTGGTGCCGAACATATACAGGTTGAGCCTGGAGCATCTCACAATGTCAGGAAGTAAAGAACCACACGCGAGCACCCACACACACACACCCATCCCACAGTGGCCCTGCACAGGAGCCAAAAAGAGCTCCAAGTGGCCAAGTTGGAACAATCAGAGTAACACTATGAGTAAGGAAGTGTGTATTACAACCCTGAGTACAAAATAAATATCTGGGAATTCATGATCAAAGAAATGACTGAATAAATTAGTAAGTGTGGGAGAGCTCTGTGCAGAAGAATGCCGGTAATTTTTGTAGATATCCTGCCTTCGAGGAGGAGGATGGGTCCTTGCTTCTTGAGTGTGTGTTGCCCATTGTAACTCCTTCCCAAACGGGCAGAAATGAAAGGGCAGGGGTGGGGGAAGCAACCTTACTGGGGAAGCCTGCCAAGCCCCGTGTTAGCCAGATGGTCAAGGTCAACATCAGCGTGAGAAGCTGTACTGAGAGTCTGTGTTTTTGATATGATGAGAAAGGCATTGTATCTCTGTAGCCTCCTCTTCAGAACACATAACCCAGTCGAACTGTGAAGAAAGCATCAGACAAATCCTGTTTGAGGGCCATTTTATACAATATCCAACCAAGACTCTTTAAAAATGCCAAGATCATCAGAAACAAGGGGAAAAAAATCTGTGAAACTGTCACAGCCTAAGGGGATACAATCACTAAATGTATGCAGGGACTTGAATGAGATCCTGGAGCAGAAAATGGACATTAGGGAAAACTAGGGAAATCGAAATAAAGACCTTAGTTAACAAAAATGTATTAGTGTTGGCTCATTAACTGTGACAGGTGTGCCGTGCTAATGTGAGGTGTTAATAATACGGGAGGGACTTCCCTGGCAGCCCAGTGGTTAGGGCTCCCGGCTCCCAGTGTGTGGGACACAGGTTCAATCTCCATCTGGGGAACTAAGATCCTCCATGCCACAAGGTGCGGCCAAGAAATAAATAAGTAATAATAATAGGGGAAATGCTGTGGGGAATATGTGGGAATCTTCATACTATCATTGCAATTTTTCTGTAAATCTAAGTTCATGATTAAAAAAAACTTTATAAAAAACAGCTGCATGCATGCTAAGTTGCTTCACTTATGTCTGACTCTTTTCAACCCCATGCACTGCAGCCCAGCAGGCTCCTTTGTCCATGGGATTCTCCAAGCAAGAATACTGGAGTGGGTTGCTGTGCTTGCCTCCAAGGGATCTTCCCAACCCAGGGATCGAACCCAAGTCTCTTACGCCTAACCTGCATTGGCAGGCGGGTTCTTTACCACTACTCCACATGGGAAGTCCTAAACAGGTCTTGAATACTAACAAAATATGGTATACTCCCCACCTTCCATAAATTATTCCAGTGTCTTCAAGTATTGGCTAGAATAAGGAAATATTCTTAAGCTGGGGAGTGGGTGCACAGGTCTTTTAAAATTATTCTTTAAGTAATTTCAGTTGAGTTCAGTTGCTCAGTCGTGTCTCGCTGTTTGTGACCCCATGAACCACAGCACCCCAGGGCTCCCTGTCCATCACCAACTCCCAGAGTCCACCCCAACCCGTGTCCATCGAGTCGGTGATGCCATCCAACCATCTTATCCTCTGTCGTCTCCTTCTCCTCCTGCTCTCAATCTTTCCCAGCATCAATGTCTTTTCAAATGAGTCAGCTCTCTGCATCAGGTGGCCAAAGTATTGGAGTTTGAGCTTCAACATCAGTCCTTCCAATGAATATTTAGGACTGATTTCCTTTAGGATTGACTGGTTTGATCTCCTTGCTGTTCAAGGGCCTCTCGAGAGTCTTCAACACCACAGTTCAAAAGCATCAATACTTCGGTGCTCAGCTTTCTTTATAGTCCATCTCTCACATCCATACATGACCACTGGAAAAACCATAACCTTGACTACATGAACTTTTGTTGGCAAAGTAATGGCTCTGCTTTTTAATATGCTGTCTTCAGTTCAATTCAGTCGCTCAGTCATGTCTGACTCTGACTCTATGAACCGCAGCAAATCAGGCCCCTCTGTCCATCACCAACTCCCGGAGTCCACCCAAACCCATGTCCTTTGAGTTGGTGATGCCATCCAACCATCTCATCCTCTGTTGTCCTCTTCTCCTCCTGCCCTCAATCTTTCCCAGCGTCAGGGTCTTTTCAAATGAGTCAGCTCTTCGCATGAGGTGGCCAAAGTATTGGAGTTTCAGCTTCAATATCAGGAGAATTTTGAGCATTACTTTACTAGCGTGTGAGATGAGTGCAATTGTGCGGTAGTTTGAGCATTGTTTGGCATTGCCTTTCTTTGGGATTGGAATGAAATTGACCTTTTCCAGTCCTGTGGCCACTGCTCAGTTTTCCAAATTTGCTGACATATTGAGTGCAGCACTTTCACAGCATCATCTTTCAGGAATTGAAATAGTTCCACTGGAATTCCATCACCTCCACTAGCTTTGTTCGTAGTGATGCTTCCTAAGGCCCACCTGACTTCACATTCCAGGATGTCCGGCTCTAGGTGAGTGATCACACCTTCATGATTATCCTGGTCATGAAGATCTTTTTTGTACAGTTCTTCTGTGTATTCTTGCCACCTCTTCTTAAGATCTTCTGCTTCTGTTAGGTCCATACCATTTCTGTCCTTTATTGAGTCCATCTTTGCATGGAATATTCCCTTGGTATCTCTAATTTTCTTGAAGAAATCTCTAGTCTTTCCTATTCTATTGTTTTCCTCTATTTCTTTGCATTGATCGCTGAGGAAGGCTTTCTTATTTCTCCTTGCTATTCTTTGAAACTCCACATTCAAATGGGTATATCTTTCCTGTTCTCCTTTGCCTTTCACCTTTCTTCTTTACGCAGCTATTTGGAAGCCCTCCTCAAACTGCCATTTTGCTCTTTTGCATTTCTTTCTCTTGGGGATAGTCTTGCTCCCTGTCTCCCATACAACGTCATGAACCTCCATCCATAGTTCTTCAGGCACTCTGTCTATCAGATGTAGTCCCTTAAATCTTTTTCTCACTTCCACTGTATAGTCATAAGGAATTTGATTTAGGTCATACCTGAATGGCCTAGTGGTTTTCCCTACTTTCTTCAAGTCTGAATTTGGCAATAAGGAGTTCATGATCTGAGCCACAGTCAGCTCCCAGTCTTGTTTTTGCTGACTGTATAGAGCTTCTCCGTCTTTGGCTGCAAAGGATATAATCAGTCTGATTTCAGTGTTGACCATCTGGTGATGTCCATGTGTAGAGTCTTCTCTTGTGTTGTTGGAAGAGGGTGTTTGCTATGACCAGTGCATTAAGTCATTTAGAATGTGTAATATTTCATTTTTAAAGGCTAAACTATAAGCAATTGGGTGCAAGTGAAAATGTTGATTCCTCTCATGACGGCTACTTTGATGTGTGTTTTTGGTGGGTATCAAATTGTTTGAACATAGCTTTCCCATGATCCTGCTCTTCTGGTGTTGAGCCTGTCTGGAGTGTCCACAGGCGGAGGGACACTGTCTCTGGGGAAGCTGCAGAGCAGACTCATGGCCAGGTTATGTGTGCTCACAGCTTCCTGCCATTTTCCTTGATTTTATAACCACAGTTTTTCCTGACAATTTAATGCTTATCTTTTGCAACAGATGGTTAGTTGCTTGAGAGTAGGGATGATTGTATATACACTGATTAGCAAGGAGCCTGGCACACAACACGTGCTTAGTCGCTCAGTTGGGTCCAACTTTTTGGGACTCGGTGGACTTTAGCCCGCCAAGCTCCTCTATCCATGGAATTCTCCCAGTATGAAAACTGGAGTGGGTTGCCACTCCCTTCTCCAGGGGCTCTTTCCAACTCAAGGATTGAACTCTGCATTGCAGGCGGATTCTTTTCCATCTGAGCCACCAGGAAGCCCCCTGGCACACAATAAGTGGTCAAGAAATATTTCCTGAATGAATGACTGAAGGGCGCTAACTTAAAGACGCTGCGATCAGACAGCAGGGGTACCCAGGTGCTGCTGTGCTGAGTCGTGTCCAACTCTCTGTGGCCCCGTGGACTGTAGCTCACCAGGCTCCTCTATCCATGGGCTTCTCCATTCAAGAACCCTGGAGTTGTTGCCATGTCTTCCTCCAAGGGATCTTCCTGACCGAGGGATCAAACCCGAGTCTCTTGCATCTCCTCCACTGGTTCAGTTCAGTTCAGTTCAGTCGCTCAGTGGTGTCCAACTCTTTGTGACCCCATGAATCGCAGCATGCTAGGTCTCCCTGTCCATCACCAAGTCCTGGAGTTCACTCAAACTCACGTCCATCAAGTTGGTGATGCCATCCAGCCATCTCATCCTCTGTCATCCCCTTCTCCTCCTGACCCTAATCCCTCCCAGCATCAGAGTCTTTTCCAGTGAGTCAACTCTTCGCATGAGGTGGCCAAGGTACTGGAGCTTCAGCTTTAGCATCATTCCTTCCAAAGAAATCCCAGGGCTGATCTCCTTCAGAATGGACTGGTTGGACCTCCTTGCAGTCCAAGGGACTCTCAAGAGTCTTCTCCAACACCACAGGTCAAAAGCATCAATTCTTCGGCACTCACCCTTCTTCACAGTCCAACTCTCACATCCATACATGACCACAGGAAAAACCATAGCCTTGACTAGATGTACCTTTGTTGGCAAAGTAATGTCTCTGCTTTTGAATATGCTACCTAGGTTGGTCATAAGTTTCCTTCCAAGGAGCAAGCATCTTTTAGTCACCATCTGCAGTGAGNAGCAGAAATGGATGTTTTTCTGGAACTCTCTTGCTTTTTCCATGATCCAGTGGATGTTGCCAATTTGATCTCTGGTTCCTCTGCCTTTTCTAAAACCAGCTTGAACATCAGGAAGTTCACGGTTCACGTACTGTTGAAGCCTGGCTTGGAGCATTTTGAGCATTATTTTACTAGCATGTGAGATGAGTGCAATTGTGCGGTAGTTTGAGCATTCTTTGGCATTGCCTTTCTTTGAGATTGGAATGAAAACGGACCTTTTCCAGTCCTGTGGCCACTGCTCAGTTTTCCAAACTTGCTGGCATATTGAGTGCAGCACTTTCACAGCATCATCTTTCAGGATTTGAAATAACTCCACTGGAATTCCATCACCTCCACTAGCTTTGTTCCTAGTGATGCTTCCTAAGGCCCACTTGACTTCACATTCCTGGATGTCCGGCTCTAGGTGACTGATCACACCATCGTGTTTATCTTGGTCGTGAAGGTCTTTTTTGTACAGTTCTTCTGTGTATTCTTACCACCTCTTCTTAATATCTTCTGCTTCTGTTAGGTCCATACCATTTCTGTCCGTTACTGAGTCTATCTTTGCATGAAATGTTCCCTTGGTATCTCTAATTTTCTTGAAGAGATCTCTAGTCTCCCCTTCTGTTGTTTTCCTCTATTTCTTTGCATTGATCGCTGAGGAATGCTTTCTTATCTCTCCTTGCTGTTCTTTGGAACTCTGTATTCAGATGCTTATATCTTTCCTTTGCTCCTTTGCTTTAGGCAGATTCTTTACCACTGCCTCACCTGTGAAGCCGGAGAAGGCAATGGCACCCCACTCCAGTACTCTTGCCTGGAAAGTCCCATGGATGGAGGAGCCTGGTAGGCTACAGTCCATGGGGTCGCCAAGAGTCAGACACGACTGAGCGACTTCACTTTCACTTTTCACTTTCATGCATTGGAG
Source organism: Aepyceros melampus (assembly GCA_006408695.1). Classification (NCBI taxonomy): domain Eukaryota; kingdom Metazoa; phylum Chordata; class Mammalia; order Artiodactyla; family Bovidae; genus Aepyceros; species Aepyceros melampus. The sequence continues at coordinate 311,955 of SJXQ01008105.1, read as the reverse complement.
AAGGAAATGGCCACCCACTCCAGTATTCTTGCCTGGAGAATCCCAGGGACGGGGGAGCCTGGTGGGCTGCCGTCTATGGGGTTGCACAGAGTCGGAACACGACTGAAGCGACTTAGCAGGAGCAGCACCTGTGAATCAGAGTTAGCTGGACCTGAGTGTAAATTCTAGTGTCCCCACTTACCAGGACTAGGGACAACTATTGTGCCTATTCCAAAAGGTGACTTATGGAAAGATGTGCTTCCTGAGGCTTCTTTGTAAATTTAGCTATAATTTTTATCAGGTGCTATTGAATGAAAGAGGTTAATATCTGCAGAGGGCTTGTAACCGTTTCTGGTGCAGGGCAAGTCCTTTTTGTTTGTAGTTATTCATTTTTTTAATATTGCTGTTTACCAAATTAAACTGTATTCACTTTGCATAGTCTGCTAGGGGTATTCTTTGGAAACGCTTTTACGTTCTTTGGAAAGAAAAGGCCTAAATCCTCATTAGTTCAAAATATATTACTCTACAATACATGTTAATTCAGAAAGGAGCCTGGTCTGAACACCTTTGTAGCATTTATGGAGAAATAATTTGTTCTGCAAAAAGGGGATCATTAAGAAAATGGTTTTAGAGTACTTTGGCTACACCATTCATATATAATTAACAATCCAACTTAGCAGGGGTTTGTTATTCATCTGCCAAACAGTGGTTTTAAATTTCTTTGGTCCTGATCAATGTAAGAAATGTCTTTTACATTATGACCTAATGTATAATAATATACATATGTATGAATGTGGGTGTATATATACCCATACATGTGTATATACATATATAAAAACATATACGTATTTATCTATATTTTTAAAATATATGTATATTTAATGGAAACACTAGTCCCCTGGGAAGATCCCCTGGAGAAAGAAATGGCAACCCACTCCAGAATTCCCACTTGGGAAATCCCGTGCACAGAGGAGCCTGGTGGGCTACAGACCATGGGGTCACAAGAGCTGGACATGACTTAGTGAGTAAACAACCTAGTCGCCTAGTGGAGAACGGACGCACTGTTACTCCTTTTCCGAGTCCATTCCATTCTATCCATTCCATCCTGTCTCACTTCAAAATGCTGATCAGCATCTACTAATGCTAATCAAAATTATCTCAAGATCCACTACTGGTTTGAAATCTGTAGCTTGATTTAAAAAGAAAAAAACAAAAACCCCACCACCACCACAAAGAAAGCTGTCCGAAAGCAGTGCTCAAACTTCCGTGTGCATCAGAATCGCCTGGAGAACTTGTTAAACAGATTGCTAGGTGCCAGTAGGCGGCTGGTGGTAGAGAATTTGTTCTAATAAGGCTCAAGGTGAATCTGTTGCTGCTGGTCAGGGGACCACAGTTTGTGAACCTCTGCACTGGGCAATACTAGTGATTGAAAAAAATCAAGCCCTAGTACCTGTTGCTGTTTGTGGGTGTGGTCTGAGCTTTATTTTCAAATTCATCTACTCTTTGCTTTAGGTTACAGCCCCCACCTGCTCTGTTCCTTAGCATATTGAGTCCCACTGCTTCCTTTTCACCTGGTGTTACCAGTCAGACTGTCTGTACTCATCTCTGCCCATTTGGTCCTATGGATAATCTCTTTCTCTCTAGAAAAGGCCAGAAGGTAATAAGATTACCGGGGTGGTCTCCCCTGAATGACAAACACAATGACCCAGCCATCACAATAATTCAGGGAACATTTACATTTGATATTTTTTTCAGGATCTAAAATGAATTAGTTACTGCCCTGTTATAAAGTCAACCGAATGTCAAGGCAGTGTCTCGAGGCTGTTTACTCGTGATGAATTTTAGTTCTGTTCTCCTTTCAGAAGGTGGAACAATGTATAAAGTTACAAATGAGAAATTTTATTAGTCTTGATCAATTGCTTCCATCAAAGAAAGATACCAAAGACATATAACAAGGATTCTTTTGGTAGAATCAGCTTTGGCTTAAAGATAAAAAGGAATTGTGGTTAAACACTAAATCTAGTTGAGGAAGAAAATAACCCTTGACTGTAAATTGCTGAGGTTTGACCAATGGTGGAACCTCAGCCTAAGAGGAAATTGGTGAAACCAAACGTGAAGAAGTCTCAGAATTGCTAACGCTGGGGCACAGAGATCAAATAGTTGTAGCATTTGGCCAGGAAACAGCAACGTGGCAGCCGGATTAGGCACTTGTTCCCACACAAAAGAGAGAATAAAATCTGGAGCTAAGATGGGCGTAGGCAGGGAGAAGTTGCTGATTGAAATGGAGAAACTGATGATTTGGCCAGGGAGGGAAACAGCAGCTGAAATCAGGAAGCAGAGGTCGCTGGTTGTCTAGAAAAGTGTGGGCCACTGGCGTCCAATTCAAGCTTGCAGGGAAGACTTGGTTGGCTCTGAATCCAGAGAAGGGCCTAGCACCTGAATTCATTTTATGAGTTTCCTGTGTTTCTCTGTTTTGCTTTGTAAGGCTGGAAGTCTTACTTTATTTTGAGTGATTGAGATAGGAATTTCCCCAAGTTTTATGGGTGAATACTCTAGAACAAGAATGGCATTTAACTTCTCTTTGGTCTCAGTATGAACAAACCAATGGACTTAGGTCACTTCTTGATAAAAACTACAGTTAAATTTTAGGTTTTAGTGGAGGTAGCCAAGATAGATTTGCTTTGGGGGGGTGGTGCATAATGAAGGGGATCATTATCGGCCCTTTTCCAAGCCACCCAACCTTAAAATGCCTCCAACTCTGAGAGCAGTGGTTGCTAGACTTGGCTTCTTTTGTCTTTCCTGCCCCATCCCCCATCTCCTTTCGGGAGACTTGGGATTCAAATGTAGATGAAATGCAGATTCTTGGGAGAATGGAAGAAGTGATTGGTTGGGATGTCCAGTGGGGAAAGGAAAGAACTTCTAATTTAAGATGTTAGCCATTGTTCTGCCAAGATGCGGAGTGGCTTTAACTCCTGATCGGAAGAGTCTTGAGTGGTGCCGACTGTCGATTACCCATTGTCCGTATAAATTTGGAAAAGGAGTTAGCTGGTGTCTGCTGTTATCTACCGCACACTCACCTCAGGTAAGAACTGAAGCTTAGACGTGTATTTTAATCACATGTGTCCATCTTCTTCCTTCTCGACATTTCGGTAATCTTTAAGATTTGTATATTTCACTAGTACAAACTGTTGTGCCGTGTGTATTTTTGGCACAATGCGGATATCTTCCTCCATGAGTTTAGGGGATGTGATTGCACTTTTATTCTCAATTCACCGAGAAAGTACTTTCACAGCACCCACACACGTGGTCATGGTAACTACTGCAAAACTTCACTTTTTGATAAAAGGTGGTATAAATTTAAAGCCATTAAATGATCTTGGACATATCTGCTTCTGTTATGAGCACCGCTAAGATGTTTATATTTAAAAAGTGAGGGGAGAGAGTAGAATTTGCTTAAAAGTAAGACAGATTGAACTAATGAGGTGAAATACCGTATTAAACAAGCCAGTGGTGTTTTAGGTGGATGAGAGGAGCCAAGTGGACAGCTGAGTTCAATTTCTCAGTCACCAGTTGGGTCCTTCAGTACAGGTCTCCTCTGCCTTGTTCTTAAATTAAGATGGAAACCGGTTAATCATGGGAGAAGAGAGATGAGCTTAGGGGAATGGCTTGCTTACTCCTGGTGTGTTACCGAGGTGACTTCTACCTAGCGGCTATTCTTAATATTTATGCTGGTCACAGCAGCATAAATAATCCAGGTCATCAGGATTGAAGGTCCGTATACATCGGCTTTTGGAGTTACCTTTTTTTTTTTTTTTAAATGCTGTAATTCCTCCCCCCCCCTTCCTTTTTCCCCACAGTGAGGAAAGTCTCCTTGTGTGAGGGTCCCATATGTATCAAATGGACTAGCCCCAAATCTGAGAGTAGCAGTTGTGGATGTCTTCACAGCCTCCTGTCTTGCTCCCCTCCCCTCGGTAACAGTGGAGGCTCTATATTTATTTCGGTCTGTGACTGTATGGAGGTTTCTAGTTGAGATGTGTGTTCACTTTATACTGAGGGTCTCTTTTTTTTATTCGTGTTTTCTTGGGCTTGTGTGACTCTGAACCACCCCCTGCAAGACAGTGAGCACGGGTGTAGCTGGGCGACCACCGCTTTGAGACTTGGAGGCTACAGGGTGCTTAGCCCTTGCCTTCAAGGAGCTTACAACTACGGTTGATGAATTTGTGTGCCAGAGAGGCGATAAGCAGATGTAGCAAATTACACGTTCAGTGAAAGGAAAAGAGGTGCTCGTGTTTGGAGGGGAGAGAGAATTGGCTAGGTGGTCAAGGGGAACTAGCTCCTGGACGGGTTGAGGTGGAAACTTTGCGATGCTGCTGTCAAGGCGTAAGATAATGGAATCAGAGGTGAATTAGGTGCCAGGGGCTTTGCTGTGGACGCCCGGATTCCAACTCACAGAATAAACACCCTGTTTTGTAGGGATAGTGTGGGGGCTGGAGCGTCAAACTTGAAGATGCCATCTGGTAGAAGGTCGTAGTCTAGAAACGGAGGGTGGGAGAGGAGTCGACAGAGCAGAGTCGGCAGAGGTGAGCGCCGAGGGGCTGCGGTGACTCATTCGGTCCTGGAAGTCAGAAGGCTTTGCTTTTGGGGTGACGTCGGAGCAGGAGTTCACGGTTGAAAGGGGGGCATTCCAGGCAGAGGGGGTTGCAGCCGGCGTGGAGACAATGGTGATTCGACTTGAAGTGACTTAAGGGCAGGCGCTGCGCTCGTTCGTGGGAGTGGGGACGCTGGGATTCCAATTCACCAGTGGTGGGAGGGTGAGCTTATTTGTAGGTCGAGGACGGTGTGGCAGGAAGGACAGCGGGGTCTGTGAGAAGCCTTTTGGTCATTAAACTGCGTACGGGGCACCATCGAATGGGGTTTGAAGAAGGAAACTGGTGGGAGGAGCCTTGTTTTTCGGAGGTCGGTTTCTAGTTCACTGGAGCCCGGGGCCCAGGAACGTGGCGGCCGGGGAGGATGCGCTGGGGCGGAGAGGGCTGGGTTTGATGGGGAGCCACGTGAAGCGGCCTGTCCGCAGGGCCTCGCGAGGTCCCCTTCTCGCGGGGAGGCTGGCGGTCGCCGGCCGTTTGGGGCAGTCGGGCCACGCAGCCTCTTCCTCGTTCCGCAGCGATGGGGAGACGTCCAGGGTCCCGGCAGGTGTGCCCAGGGGCTGGCCNAGCGTTTCTCATGATGTGCTTTGCATGTAAGTTAAATAAGCAGGGTGACAATATACAGCCTTGACATACTCCTTTTCCTATTTGGAACCAGTCTGTTGTTCCATGTCCAGTTCTAACTGTTGCTTCCTGACCTGCATACAGATTTCTCAAGAGGCAGGTCAGGTGGTCTGGTATTCCCATCTCTTTCAGAATTTTCCACAGTTTATTGTGATCCACACAGTCAAAGGCTTTGGCATAGTCAGTAAAGCAGAAATAGATGTTTTTCTGGAACTCTCGTTTTTTCGATGATCCAGCAGATGTTGGCAATTTGATCTCTGGTTCCTCTGCCTTTTCTAAAACCAGCTTGAACATCTGGAATTCACAGTTCACATATTGTTGAAGCCTGGCTTGGAGAATTTTGAACATTACTAGCATGTGAGATGAGTGCAATTGTGCAGTAGTTTGAGCATATTTTGGCATTGTCTTTCTCTGTGATTGGAATGAAAACCGACCTTTTCCAGTCCTATGGCCACTGCTGAGTTTTCCAAATTTGCTGGCAAATTGAGTGCAGCACTTTCATAGCATCATCTTTCAAGATTTGATACAGCTGCACTGGAATTCCATCATTTCCACTAGCTTTGTTTGTAGTGATGCTTCCTAAGGGCCACTTGACATCACATTCCAGGATGTCTGGCTCTAGGTGAATGATCAAACAATCCTGATGATCTGATATTACCATATAACATAGGGAACTATATTCAGTATCTTGCAATAGTCTATTAATAAAAAATAACATGATATACATACATATATTATATATATAACTGAATCACTTTGCTGTATACCTGGAACTAACACAATATTAATTACCCACCAAAAATGTGGGCTTTCAAGCTAGACTGCCTAGATTCAAATTCTACTTCTACCAGTTAATAAACTATATGACCTTGAACAAGTTATTTAATGCCCCATCTGCAGATAGTAACTCCTTCCCTACAGAGTTGTGAGGATTACATGAATTAATATAAGTGAAGTCCCTAGAACAGTACCTGCCATATAATTAGTGATCAATAGATGTTAACTTTTATTTTCGTTACCATTATCTATCTTCTTTCTCAAGGTTCTATTATATTTTACATTCAATAGATACATGATAGCCTGCATTTGTCTTAGTCATGGACTTTGACTATTTCCTCACAACAGTTAATGCACTTCTGCATGTTTAATAAATATTCTTGAAACGCCACCTGCCTTGGTGTGAAGAAGGTACACTGTAAAACTTTAGGAGGTGAAAGAATTAAAAATCAGTATAAAATAAATTAGATTTGAGTATAACATTAGAAATCCAGGGTCTTTAAAGCAGTGTTTCACAGAGAAGGCAATGGCACCCCACTCCAGTACTCTTGCCTAGAAAATCCCATGGACGGAGAAGCCTGGTAGGCTACAGTCCATGGGGTCGCTAGGAGTTGTACACAATTGAGCGACTTCACTTTCACTTTTCACTTTCATGCACTGGAGAAGGAAATGGCAATCCATTCCAGTGTTCTTGCCTGGAGAATCCCAGGGACGGGGGAGCCTGGTGGGCTGCCGTCTCTGGGGTCGCACAGAGTTGGACACGACTGAAGCGACTTAGCAGCATTAGGAATTCAAACAAGAGAAAACATTGGGAGAAAAAAAATTGCAAAATAATAATAAAACTTTATTGTTGAAGAGCATGAAACAGCCCAAGTTCATGAGTTTAAAAATCTCACTGAGGTACACCATGGGGAAGTTAAAATATAAGAGGTAAAAGGAAGACATTATTAATAAAATATTTCTAAGAGGAAACACAATAGTATTTTGTGGAACAAAATTTCACAAAAGCAATATTAGAAGCTTAAAAAAATGTCATAAAATTTTGTGAGAAAAGAATGATTTATAACAATTTATAGCATAATCCATGAAGGAAAAAAAGTGATAAACTGGACTTTATCAAATTAAAGTGTTTTGCTCCTTAAGAAAAAAAAGCCACAGACGCAGAGGAAATATTTGCAAATCACATCTGATTAAAACACTTGTATGGAAAATATATAATCATCTTATAAAACTTAGCAGCAAGAAAACAGATTTAAAATGTTAAAGATGTTAAAAATGTTAAAATGTTAGATTCAAACAGACACATAGCCAAAGAAATATATGGATGGCAAATAAACTCATGAAATGATGGTTAACATTATTTGTCATTAGGAGAAAACAAATTAAAACTGCAGTGAGATTCCACTATATAACTATTAAAAATGTCAAAATAATTTTTCAAAACCTAACAATAACAAATGCTGACAATGATGTGAAAAAAAATAAATAAAGCAGTGTCTGCTGCACTGCAACAATAGCCAGGAACAGCCCGGTGTGGCAGCTTCTTGCCTCGAGGAGCTGAGGAACAAGGCTTGTGACAGTCTGGCCATTGATAAGTCCCTGGCACCAGTCACCTTGCCTGGCAGACGATGGCACTGTAGCGGGTGACGATGATTACTTCCTGTGTCTTCCGGCCAATACTAAGTTTGTGGCTTGGCTGGGAATGAGAAGTGGACACACGATTCAGATGGAGGTACAGCTTGGATTACCCAAGAGTCCTTCAACAGAGATGAAACAGACAGCAGGGCAGGGTTGAAGTGGAAGACGTCGCCAAGCCGCTGAAGGAAGACCTATCCAGCATCATCCTGCTGTCTGAGGAGGAGCTCCAGATGCTCGTTAATGTCCTGTGTTTGGAGCTGGCTCAGGAACTCGGCCAAAGTCATGTGGCCGTCCAGGGGCTCCAGCAGGTGCTTGACCAGAAAGAGGAAGCCCGTCAGTCCAGGCAGCTCCTGGGACTTTAGCTCTGGGCTTTGGAGAAGGAAGGTGGCATCTTTTGAAGCAGCAAGAGTCCAGAGCTGACCTCAGGGACAAGAGGGACACTGTTGACACGAGTGTTAGAGAGAGCTCCTCCAAAGTGACACCTGTGAGCCAAATCCTCTTGGCGCTAAAGGAGAAGCCTGCCCCAGAGCTGAGTTTGTCTAGTGAGGATCTGGAGGTGGGCGAGCACCAGGGACGCTGACCTCTGCAGGGAGACACTTGTATCGGGTTTTTTTTCACCTCTGCAAACCCTGAAGCATAGTTGCCAATTTGCCTATTATTATGTGCAAAACTTCCCTTGTAGATGAGTTGCTAAAGATCTGCCTACAATGCAGGATACCCGAGTTCAGTTCCTGGGTTGAAAAGATCCCCTGGAGACAGAAATGGCAAACCACTCCAATATTCTTGCCTGGAGAATCCCATGAACTGCAGCCTGTCAGGCTTCTCTGTCCACGGGATCGCAAGAGTTGGACATGACTTAGCAACTAAGCCACCACCGTAACATTAAAAATAAAGATCATTATTTGGGCACAGAGTGAATTTGTGAGCTATTCCTCTTTACTGATAAATATGCTTGTCTCCCTTGGATGGTCCCTTGACAAAGCAAATTCTTTTCTCTCCCCCTCTCCCCCTTTGCTTCCCCTCTTCCTGACCCTTTAGATATGAGTTTGTCTTCCTTTCTCTCTCTTTCTCTCTCTTATTCCAAGACTGATATGCATGCATTTAGAAAGACTAATGGAAAGAATTCAATCAAATCTAGGAATGAATCAAATCTTGGTGAATAAAATGGACTCTCACACATGGATTGATCTGGGAAGGACTGCTGAGCTAATTTTAGCCACTGTTATCTGGAATGAATGCCAGCTCTCTAATGAGTACAAGAATTTATCCTTCTCCCATGTCTTGTCTGTCAGGTAATATCTTAACACTGTCTCCTCCAAGACAAGTTGAAACAGCCTGCAAAAGAAACCACAGGTTCATGGTTCATCTTGCTACTCTGTGAAGGTAGCTGAAAGACGATAAATTGGGACATCTTCTGTATATTTAACCTCTTCTCAGAAGTGGCCCAATGCCTACGCCTTAAACCTGTTAGTACATCTGCTTACTCACATTCCTAGATGTTCACTTTCCTTAGCTACTGTGAAATCACCACACATTCCTTAGAAAATATCTTTCTACAACTGAAATGCCATTTTACCTGGAATGTACGTGATGAGGAAAGCTCCTTAGATGATTTAGAAGACAGAGGATATGATCAGGCAGAGTTTCTAAACACAGAATTCAAAGCAATCATGTACAGTCTATATCAAACACTGCAGAGGCCAATACCAGGTGGCTCTGAATACTTAGAACAAGCAGAGGAGTTTAGAACAAGCAGACAGGATCAGCAAGGCAAACTTGGACATCTGGTCACCTGGGGAAACATGCCTGGATCTGCTATCACCTGGGCAGGCTTCTAGAAACACATACTTACATCTGTGCATGCGTGTATGGCAAGTCACTTCAGTCATGTCTGACTCTTTGTGACCCTATGGACTGTAGCACACCAGGCTCCTCTGTCCAAGGGATTCTCCAGGCAAGAATACTGGAGAGACTTACATTCACAGGGTGGGAAATCTTTGCAAGAAGTGTACAGATTCCTATAGAACTGAATGCCCTGAGATTGACTGTGAAGAGGGAAGGACACTTCTAAAATGGGGAGAAAAGTACTATGAACAGGCTATGCAGTGTTTTGAGAGGCTCTGGAAAAGAAACCCACTAACCCAGAATTCTCCCTGGGACTGGCCATCACACTCTAGTGTCTGCATGACAAAGCACCAACAGAGAACACCATTCACCTTCTGAGGCAGGCCACCGAGTCGGAGCCAGATAACGGGCACATTAACATTCTCCTGGCTCTGACTCTTCAACCGATCAAGAAAGAAGCAGAAGGAAACAAGCTAGTAGATGAAAACACCAAGCCCAACAGACATACTCTGCAGTGCAGCCAAATATTACTGAAATAAAGGCACTCTGGACACAGTTATAGAATCATTGATATTTAAAAAGACCTTAGAATCAGCGCCAAACCACATTGAATAGCATCCCTAGGTTGGATGCTGCCTACAGAGCAAAAATCAGATGAATACAGAAACCAAATAAATGTTCAATGAATAAGGATGGAGAACTACAGGAAATTATGAAAAGCGCTGTGAATCATTTTAAGAAAGTTGTTCGGTTGAATATTAACCCCCCTGTACCTGCTCAGACCTTGCCTGCCTCTACACATCAGATCGGTATGGTGAGGCGGAGTATTACTCCTAGAAAGAATCCAGTAAGGATCTCTCTCCAGTGGAGAGACAAGTGCTCACCTGCACGGTGACACTCTCAGAGGCCAGCAGATGTGCAAAGACCACACCATCTGCCATTACCCAGAGGGCTGCACCACAACAGCAAGTTAAAACAGAAGGAAAAACCGATCCTAGACCTAAGAAGCATCGCCAGACTCTGAAAACGCCTCAGACATTGTGGGTTGGCGAGTCTCCAGATTCCTTCCTGAAGTGACTAGGAAAGAGCACCCAAGAGCTGATGGCTGTTGGACCATCCAGCCTCCAACCCTGCAGATTTGTCCCCTCCTCGTCTCTGGCTGAGAAGGGCAGTAGGAAATGGTAGAGGGTGCAGGTGGGCCCACGACTCAGAAAAGCAGGAAGCCCTAGAGAGGCCATAAGCAGGCCTCTGGGCTTCAGAGAGGGAGTGGGGAGAGCAAAGGGGTCACTAGGTGGGCGGTTAATGGGGGAGACAGAGAGTCTGAAATCTCACAGGAGCGCGGCTGAATGGTGGGGCATTCATTTTGCTGTTGCGTTTTCCTGGTTCTGAAAATTCCCTCATCCAAATCTGGAAATTCAGAATCATATTTCCTCTGCTATCTAGGTATTTTGGGGGCTTCTCTGGTGGCTCAGAAGGTAGAGAATCTGCCTGCAATGCGGGAGACCTAGGTTCAATCCCTGGGTCGGGAAGATCCCCTGCTGAAGGGAATACAACCCATCCCAGTACTCTTCCCTGGAGAATTCCATGAACAGAGGAGCCTGGCTGGCTACAGTTCATAGGGGTGCAAAGAGTCGGACATGACTGAGCCACTAACACTTTCACTTTCACAGATATTTTGAACAAATGCTGTTTTGAGGGAAAGCATTTTCTCCACTTGCTTCGGGACTATATGAGCCCGGCTTATTCTCAGTTTGTGTCGTCCAGATTTCCCAGCTCTCACTCACCCAGTGACTTGCACACGGCCTGACACACAGCATACACTCAACATTCGCTGAGTGAATGAGTGACTAGAATGTCACTCCAGGCTGGTCCTCTTTCCTCACTCTTTAAACCCCAAAATAAATTCCAGGTACATCAAGTTTTAAATGTTTAAAAAATAGAAATCATAAAATTACTACCAAAGTGCTTGAGATATTTGTAATCATGGGGTCTAGAAGGTATAAGTATGAAAAAACAAAAAGACAAAATATTAATACATATACATTAAAAACATATTTCATAGAAGAGATACCTTCAGAAAATCAAAAGATAAATGACAAACAAAAATACTATCTCAACACATTACTAGGTAAAGACTAATTTCCTTAATGGTGAAATAGTTTCTGTTAATCAATAAGGAAAAAGAAACTCAGTGCGAAAATGGACAAAGGTCAGGAACAGACAGGAAATGAAGAAAGCTTGTAAACATGTAAAATGATACCAGTGTCACTTTTGTTAAGAGCAAAGTACATCAACACTACAAGGGAGACTGTCTCAGGTCAACAAAGAAAACGCCTTTCCCAAGTGTGTACTAAAAAGGACTTGGATACAGGCTATATCATGCACTGCCATTGAGCTTAGAAATTGTATGGCTGCAGGGAATTTGTGGATGGTTATCAAGTGTTTCTGGATCTTTCCCCAGCAATTTCACTCAGTAATTTACTCTCTATTTGCATATGTGTGCAAAGATGTGTACATGGATGTTCACGAAGCTTTGTTTATAATAACAAAGGACTGAAAACAACTCAAACATCCATCATGAGGGGCCTTACTTATTCAATATTAACATTTCATAACATGAAACAGCATGTCCATATTTTTAAGAAAAGAGTTCTAAATGTAATAATACAGAACATTATAGCTAAGATATATTTAAAAAATAAGAAAGTGAAAGTGCAGAAAAGTGTGTACAGAAGGCTAAGGTTATTTCCCAATATTAGCTTCGCCCATCCCATGTGCTTTTCGGTTTTGAAGGGCTCACCACTCTGTCATCAGATGTGTGAAAGTTTAATCTTGCAATCAGATTGTAAACTCTAGAAAGGCAGGAACCAGGCTTTTTATTTCATAGTGATACTTACCTTTCCTGACTTTGAGGGGCAATTTTAGCTGGTATTGCTTGGGCTCATATGAATCTTGGGGTCTCTGGCTATAGTGCTGTAGTAAGCACAAAAGGAGTCTAAAAGCAGGTGCACGGATGGGCTGGAATCTGTGAAGTAGCCTTGAAGCTTTGCCCAGATTGGGGGAGGCAGCTGACGAGAGAGGTGAAACTGCTCCTGGCACTAATTTCAAAACCTTTCTTCAAGAATTCATGTCCACGCAGAGAACACTCAATCCACCCATCTCCTCTGACTCCTCTCACTGTCTCTTGTACCTTTAAGTGGTCTTTTTCGTCTCTCTTTTACCTACCAATGCTTCCATGAGATTATGTCTTTTTCAAACTCTCTTTATGCTCAGAACCAAACATTGACAAATATCTGAGGCATTCTTCGAGAGTATTAGTATTTTGGATAAGTGTTCTCCTTAGAATGCTATCAACAGAAGTTTTATGTGCGTATAGGAGCCTCTGGGGCCAACAAAGTGAGGTAGCAGAGGTGAGAATAACAGAGAAAATGAATGAACTCCCAGAGATTGGAGTCAAGGATATGGAGAACAATGGCAAAATTGTTCCCATCAGAGAGCAGAATCAGGATCTAACTAAGAAACTTCCACCATTGCCAGGATAGAGGATCTTGAGAATGCCTACCCATCAGAATGTCATCATTGCTACAGACTTCCGCCTTCTGAGATTTCTCCATGTTCCCTTTTTTCAACTGAGAGTATTTATGACAGTTATCATGCCCCACCTTGCATGTGGTACACTGAGTTATCTAATCTTATCTAGTCTTTTAGGTTTTTTAATCATCAGACTGAAAGGAGTCACGCCCAGATCATTGGCGAGGACAGGGAATCACCCACAGATCCCTGATCTTGAGCTGGGTGAAATGACTGCCTTGATTCCCAAGGGCTGACTCCCTTGGAAAGGTCTGAGTATATTTGGAAAGAAGGATACATCGTGGGTATTTAGGACCAGAGCAAGATACTCGTGGCCCACCCAAATTAGTGCTCCCATTTGCACAGTATGAAGTTGTCATTGGTAAAAGCAGTCCCCAGTCTGAAACTACATTTTTCAGCCTTCCCTTACATCTAATTGGTCCCCGACTTGCTGGTCTATGAATTCCACCTGAGAATTTCTGATTCATTTGGTCTGGACTGGAGCCTGAGAATTCACATTTCTAGCAGGGCCCCGGGTGATGCTGATATGGCTGGTGGTTGATGACAGTGTTCAGACTAAGGCATTACACCACCTTGTAGCTGATGCAGCCCCTGAAGGTGGCTTTCCTTATTCTTGGGAACAGCAAATCAGGACTCTCCCTTAGTCTAGACTGAGACAGGGGCAGCCCTAGGCCTATATTTTAGGACCCAGAACCATAAATATTGGTAATGGCTGAGTAACCAGAATTCTCATTGTCTCACTCTTTTCAAAACAGAAATACTGCTAGAGGTGAACTTATTTTCTTCACAGTTTCTGTTTTGCAATCACTCAGTGAATTCTCGAATTAACCCAGCTGCCAGATCAGCTGATTCATTCCTATTATGAAAGCATTATACACAGGCACTGGCCACACAGATTTCTAAAGAATAAACCAGCACCTCTACACACTTTGAAACAGTGAACATGTTCTTTCTCTATGCATCTCCCCAACCAGGACCTTTATTAACAAGACTTACACATTTCTATCCTATAGTTTTCTTGAATGCAAATCCCAAAACCCAAAACAAAAGCCACAGTGTTCTAGTTTCCTAATCAGCATTTCTTGAACATTTGACCTGCATGTCTATCAGTTCAGTTCAGTCGCGTAGTCGTGTCCGACTCTTTGCGACCCCATGAATCGCAGCACACCAGGCCTCCCTGTCCATCACCAACTCCCGGTGTTCACTCAGACTCACGTCCATTGAGTCCATGATGCCATCCAGCCATCTCATCCTCGGTCGTCCCCTTCTCCTCCTGCCCCCAATCCCTCCCAGCATCAGGGTCTTTTCCAATCAGTCAACTCTTCGCATGAGGTGGCCAAAGTACTGGAGCTTCAGTTTTAGTATCATTCCTTCCAAAGAAATCCCAGGGTTGATCTCCTTCAGAATGGACTGGTTGGATCTCCTTGCAGTCCAAGGGACTCTCAAGAGTCTTCTCCAACACCACAGTTCAAAAGCATCAATTCTGATGACAATATGCAGCCTTGACGTACTCCTTTTCCTATTTGGAACCAGTCTGTTGTTCCATGTCCACTTCTAACTGTTGCTTCCTGACTTGCATACAGCTTTCTCAAGAGGCAGGTCAGGTGGTCTGGTATTCCCATCTCTTTCAGAATTTTCCACAGTTGATTGTGATCCACACAGTCAAAGGCTTTGGCATAGTCAATAAAGCAGAAATAGATGTTTTTCTGGAATTCTCTTGCTTTTTCCATGATCCAGCAGATGTTGGCAATTTGATCTCTGGTTCCTCTGCATTTTCTAAAACCAGCTTGAACATCAGGAAGTTCACGGTTCATGTATTGCTGAAGTCTGGCTTGGAGAATTTTGAGCCTTACTTTACTAGCATGTGGAGAAAGAAATGGCAACCCACTCCAGTATTCTTGCCTGGAGAATTCCATGGACAGAGGAGCCTGGCGAGCTATAGTCTATGGGGTCGCAAAGAGTTGGACACGACTGAGCGACTTTCTTTCTTTCTTTTTCTTTCTTTCTTTCTTTACTAGCATGGAGATGAGTGCAATTGTGTGGTAATTTGAGCATTCTTTTGCATTGCCTTTCTTTGGAATTGGAATGAAAACTGACCTTTTCCAGTCTTGTGGCCACTGCTGAGTTTTCCAGAGTTGCTGGCATATTGAGTACATCATGAGAAATGCTGGGCTGGAAGAAGCACAAACTGGAATCAAGATTGCTGGGAGAAATATCAATAACCTCAGATATGCAGATGACAGTACTCTTATGGCAGAAAGTGAACATTTTATAATGCTTATTATCTGTACATACCATAATATCTCTCCAGTCCTTTTTCTGTGCACTAATGTCTCTACATTTTTTGATGCATTTCAATGTAAGTTGCAGATATGGACATACTTCCTTGAAGTAATAATGCATATTACTAAATAGAATTCAGTACTATGTGTTTCCAACTAGTTATCTTTTAAGATTGCTAGTTGAGAGATGGTTGGCTGAATAAAGTAGTTGTAGGGGGGAAAAGGTGCCAAAAATACAAGTGGTTGAGATTCGACTAAAAAAAGGACAGGTTTATTAAATTAATAATTGCTTTCTGTTATTCTTACCATGCTAAGCACTGCATATTTACTATTTGATTTTACCCATACAGCAGCCTCATAAATTTGTTTTATTACCTTCACATTCTTTGTGAGAAAATGGAGGTTTATAGAGGTTAATCACTTGTCCGTGGTATACAGCAAGGCTGGGATTTACACACATGTGTTGGACTTTGACTTGCATTTCTTTTTTTAAACCAGCATCTTGGTAATAGGAAACAAATTGAGGTGTTCCCCTGTTTATTTAAAAATATACCTAAAATATATATCATGCTTTCAAAATCATCTGAGAAGAACATCTATTTTTTTTCCAGTTGTGGATATGACAGTTAGACAAGGCTTTCTACACACTCCTCCTTCATCTTACAGTGTGTGTGTGTGCTAAGTTGCTTTAGTCATGTCTGTCTCTGTGTGAGCCTATGGACTGTAGCCCATCAGACTCTGTCCATGGAGATTCTCCATGCAGAATATTGGAGTGGGTTGTTATTTCCTCCTCAAGGGGCTCTTTCTGACCTAGGGATGGAACTCACATCTGTTATATCTCCTGCATTGATAGGTGGGTGTTTTTTTTTTTTACCACTAGGGCCACCTGGGTAGCATAGGTAAAAATAACCACTCTCAGTTTGTGCAACCAGATTTTTTCTGTTCTTTATAGACTGATACCAACATATTTGATATTAAATAAAAGCTAATATCTTCCTTTATTGGAGTATAGTTGATTTCTGGTATACAGCAGAGTGATTTGAATATATATATATACACATACATATTCCTTCCCTTTCTTTTCCATATTCATTCTTTTCCATTATGGTTTATTATAGGCTATTGAATATAGTTCATGTGCTGTACCTTGTTGCTGTACCTTTCTGGACCTTGTTGTTTAGAAACCTAGTTCTACTATTAGTATTGTAATACTAGTTCCTACTATTAGTATTGAAACCCGACAGTTGTCTCTTAAAGGGATTATTTCCAGTATAAAATGTATTGTTCAGAATATCTTAATTTGTCTCTCAATTATGTGCGTGCACACACACAGTAGTTATATCTGCTTTTAAAAGCTGTTTAAACCTGAGGTTAGAATTGATGAATTAAATTATTATTATAAACATTACCATCCCTTTTTAGCTATAAATGTTCCTAAGAGAAACACTGCTTATATTAACCTTGAAAAAGTACTTTTTCTTTAGATCATTAAATTTTGTTACCAACATTTCCTTTAGTTGATTCTGAGATTCAAGAGGAGGAGAAACAATGTAATTTCCACTGAGGGAATTCATTTCAGATGTAAGCTTTCTTTCATTGAATTCTAGCAAAGAGATTTCTACCACAGCTTGAAGCCTTTTTTTTTTTTTTTAAGCCTGGGCAGGAGACTAACCCTTAACATATGAATATATAATTATGATTATTGAGCTAATGTCCTTGAATATGTTATGAATTAAGTTGCCGCATAGAGTTATGTCAGTTAAATCTTACCTGAAGAGATGCCAATACAGTTGAACACTCCAAGAACAGCACATTAAAAATATTTTGTGAAGAATAAATAAGCATGTGTTTTTTGTTGTGTGTTTAGAGAATGTACATTCCTTCATTCTCAGGTTTGTGCTATGTTATAACTTATGACCATGATTTACATTCCCTTGCAGATTTATGTATAATTCTGTAAGTAACTCAGTAGGCTATGGAGTCCTAAAAGAAAGAGTTGCATGTTTTGAAGTAATTAAGATATTCTTGATTTAAAGAAGCGCTCAAGTGTAAGGGGAAGAAACCCAGAAAGATTCCCTTTTCTCTGTCTTTGAGCATGTTAGCCTTGAGAAGAAGACCCTTAAACAACAACAGAATCAGTTTTGAAAAACTTCTTAGTCCTCCCCACCTACCCCCACCCTTCCTTTATAACAACCAAAAATGGAACTTGAAAAGGCTTTTCATGATTCATCTCTCCAACAGCTTGCCTTTCTCCTTTGTCACCAAAGTAAGCAGCTCTTTCCAGATCTAATCTTCTGCCAGAAGCCACAAAGTTGGCTTCTTGAAATCTCGGAAGTGCTCGATTCTCAAATAATTAATTGAAAACAAATAAATAAAATGTGTAAGCCTTTAAGGTTCTGTTGATGAGTCATGTTCTTCCAAAATAGTCTGTCAACAGTTGCAGTGTTCCTAATGATAATTGTGAGAGAGGAATAAATTAACTTCAGGAATTATGCTTCATGTAAATTTTTATTTTAAAGTACTCTTAGGAATAGGGATGGTTTATTACTTTTGACAGCTTGGTCCGTATGAATAAACAGGGGAGCCATGTTTAGAGGCAGTCTGCTAAATTGGAAGGAGCAATGATTCCGAAGAGGATGCTGAGAAAATAAATATAGTGATAGTTATAATGAGGCCTAAACACCCTAGGTAGCTATTTTCATTTTATACACCTCCATCAGATCAAGCTTCTGGAAACACTTAGATTGTGTCATAAATATTGGATTCAAAGCCCATAATTCTACCCACTACAATTACTGCCTCCAGTAGGCCCTGATTACTTATTTTTCCTTTCTTCCCTTTCTTTCTTTTTCTCTTCCCCCTTCCTCCCTGCTGTCCTTCCTTCTTTTCTTTCTCTCTGTATGTTTCTCTCTCCCCTCTTCCTTTCTTCCTTTCCTTCTTTCATGCTTTTTAAATATTTTTAGTACACATCATAGTTCTTTTTTTAATTAATTTTTATTTTTTAGTTTGTTTTGCTTTACAATACTGTATTCGTTTTGCTATACATTGACATGAATCAGCCACGAATGTACATGAACTCCCAATCCTGACCCCTACCTCCCCCCTCCCGCCCCATACCTCCTCTCTGGATTATCCCCATGCATCAGTCCCAAGCATCCTGCATCCTGCATCGAACCTAGACTGGCAATTCATTTCACTTATGATATCATACATGTTACACTGCCACTCTGCCAAATCATCCCACCCTCTCCCTCTCCCACAGAGTCCAAAAGGCTGTTCTATTCATCTGTGTCTCTTTTGCTGTCTTGCATACAAGTTTATCATTACCATATTTTTAAATTCCATATATATGTGTAAGTATACTGTATTGGTGTTTTTCTTTCTGGGTTACTTCACTCTGTATAATCGGCTCCAGCTTCATCCACCCACATCATAGTTCTTGACACTCAATAGTTCAGTTCAACTCAGTCATGTCTGACTCTTTGCGACCCCATAGACCACAGCATGCCAGGCCTCCCTGTCCATTACCAACTTCCAGAGTTTACTCAAACTCATGCCCATTGAGTCGGCGATGCCATCCAACCATCTCATCCTCTGTTGTCCCATTTTCTCCTCCGCCTTCAATCTTTCCCAGCATCAGGGTCTTTTCAAATGAGTCAGCTCTTCCCATCAGGTAGCCAAAGTATTGGAGTTTTAGCTTCAGCATCAGTCCTTCCAATGAATACCCAGGACTGATCTCCTTTAGGATGGACTGATTGGATCTCCTTGCAGTCCAAGGGACTCTCAAGAGTCTTCTCCAACACCACAGTTCAAAAGCATCAATTCTTCGTGCTCAACTTTCTTTATAGTCCAACTCTCACATCCATTCATCACTACTGGAAAAACCATAGCCTTGACTAGACAGACCTTTGTTGGCAAAGTAATGTCTCTGCTTTTGAATATGCTGTCTAGTGTCTTATTGACACTCAGTAAAAGCTCAATAAATGTTGGATGTAGTTCTCAATATTAAAAATTCCCTGCAAATGTACTATGTAAATGTTGATTGTAACTGTAAAAATTTCCAGGAAAGAACACTTTACATCTAAATGTACTACTTATTTTGAAGTATAATTTAAGTGACATTTCTCCTTCTTGGTTATCAGAGCAAATTTTAATGGAATAATTACATATTATGAAATCCTTATAAACACCAGGAAGATATCAATATTTGGAGGGGCTGTGTTTTAGTATTATTAATATGAATATAAAAAGTTCCTCTTTTTATGACTCTCAAATCATTTCCAGGTCCAACTTTTGGCGTATGAATTTTTGCCTAGGCTTTTGGTTAGTTGAAAAGTCAGCCTTTTGAGTTTTCTCATGTATTTTCCTCACTATCTTTATAAAAGAGCTGGAACTAATTACACTCCTTTGAAAATGTTCACTTGTGAATTTCAACATGTACTAAAACTCCTAGTTTCTCATGGCCAGGTTTTTTACCTATACTCTTATTTGGGAAAATGACAGCTGAGTTTGACCTCTGATTTTTCAGGTGATATGGCAGTACTTCTCTGGAGAAATAGTTGAATCCTTGTTTCTGTTCCTTCTAAGTATTCTTCGTTCTCAAAAAAGATTTAAGTCTTCTCTTAAGGTAGCTGACACAGTTAACAGAAGGTGTAAAACACTGGAAATGACACTTTTGCTTTGTTAGAAGTATATCAAATACTGTGTGCTGTGAAAGGCTCATTGTAGTGATTCCTAATGGATGCCTCTGTTTTTATGGGCATAATGTCATTGTATTGCTACCATCCTCTTCCTCGATCCATGCAAAGTTCATATATATATATATATATATATATATATATATATCTACTAAATTCCTTTCCATTTGTTCTCCTGTGATATATACCATGACATACCTCATGTCTCTGTGGTTGAGGGTCAGAATTTAAAAATCACCCCAGGTTAGGAGTCAAAAGGAAGGAAAAGGAATCTCATCACATAAAAATATTTTGGTTGCTCATGATATCATCCAAATCATGGTCCTTTGAACTTATGACCAAACATGAGTACATATAGGAAATGCTTTCCTGGGGCCAGCATGGCAAAAACTGTGGGTGGAAAGTGATTTAGTTTACACTGAGGACTCTTGGATAAGAGACTTCTGCAGCTGGGATTGCTTAGAAGATTCTTGCCATTACTTGAAATCTTTTTTCTCTCTTAATAGTTGGACTTTGTATAATAAAACTTCAAATGATTTTTAGTTTACTAGTGTTAGTGCAGCAAAGAGGCTGGGAATTATACAACAGTGCAAAATCAAGAAGGCAGGCTCTAGACCTGAAGTCCCTGGATGATTAAAGGGCTTGGTTTGTCAAGATTTCGTCATCATGTTCTGAGTCCTTTTCATCAGTGTTGACAAGAGCAAATATCTGAGGAAATTTTTTTCTTTTGGCAACAGGGCTGGCAATAAAGATGAGTTCATTTGTCCATGAAGTTCTTTCTGTTGCTTTCTGGCCGCATTTTAATAGCTGTTAGGCTAAATACCCTACTATCTTTGAAGAGAACATGCATTTGGGGTCTTCTTGGAGATGTGTTGGTTGCCAACCAATAAGATGAATTTGGCAATTAGTGTTTCTGCTGTGAAATGACACAGTTAATTGTAGAAAACTACAGGGTAGAAAGCCAAGTCAAAGCAATTGAACATCTTGCTTGAATGGTATTTGTTAGCTATGTAACAAAAGCCCTCTGACTTCAAGTCTTTTAAAGTTATTTACTCAACTTCTTTATCAGTCACATAATAGAGCATCCAGGATTGAAAAGTATTCTGCTTATGGATGAACTGCTGTTTATATTAGGTCTGGTGTAATTTGATATGACCAATTATGTCTTCTAAAAGTATTTCTCAAAGAACTAAGAGTATTTGCAAAGTTAGCAGAATTTATTATTAAAGAAATGGCTTGATTAATTGCAAGGCTATTAGGAATTAATTTCTGTAACTTGGTCTATTGACCATTTTTGTCTCATGGAAAATTTTCCTCTAAATATTTTAGATTGCATAACTTCTCTCTTTTTTTTAAGCATTGATTTACCCAGAAGCTATTCCAATCAGCTTTAAAACCATAGGAGGAAAGTAAAGAGAGGACTATTTGTGAATAACATTTCCCACCATATTCTTACAAAGATAAGTTCTAGGGGGAGAAAATAACCAAAGGAAACTATTGAATGAAAACTAGCACCAACAGTGAAGACAGAACACCATTCAAGCTATGAAATGAAACCACAGGGGAAATTTTCTTCACTGACCTCTCCCTAATCAGCTTACATAACTAGTCTGTGCTCTCCAGTCTCTGTTGAAAATAAAACCTGATGCTCATCAGCTGTTCCCAAACCTACGCTTGCTGCTCCAGCAAGTGTGTTTGTTCCCACCTATACTTACTACTGTAATCACATAGTTTCATTAAAAGTATATTAACTATTGAAATATAAACAAAAAATAGTTGCTATTTTTATTAAAAATGTTAAATACTTTTTTTGGAAAAACTTGAAGGCCAGGTGGATAGGGCTTGTATGTTGAATTAGATGTCATCATCATCCTTGTGGTGTTCAGTTGTGTCTGATTCTTTGTGATGCCACAGACTGTAGCCCACCAGGCTCCTCTGTCCATGGGATTCTCCAGGCAAGAATGCTTGAATGGGTTGCCACTTTCCACTCCAGGGGAACTTCCCAACCCAGGAATTGAATGCACCATCTCTGTGCCTTCTGCATTGGCAGGTGGATTCCTTACCACTGAGCCACCAGGGAATTCCAAATTAGGTGTAGGTGATATAATTGTGAAATACTTGGAGAACTGTAAAGATCAAATAACCTTGTTGCATTACAGATGTTTAGGTTATCTTCTTTTTAAAGATGACTTGGGATCCAAATAGGAGACCTATACCTTGTAATCCTGTCCTTTATAAAAGATTAATAAATAAGTGTATGAATAAAGAATATTTCAAGTTAAAACCAAATATATATTATATGTACATTGAATTTGGTTAAATGATTTTCTGCTCTATATAACTCAACTGCATTAACTTATTTTGTTGTTGTTGTTAACCAGCTACCAGTCCTGGTCACTTGCATAACAAGATATTTGCTGTATTAAATCTATGGTATCCCCATGGACTGTATAGCCCACCAGGCTCCTCTGTCCATGGGATTCTCCGAGCAAGAATACTGGAGTGGGTTGCCATGCCCTCCTCCAGTGGATCTTCCTAACTCAGGGATTGAACCTGAGTCTGATACTTTGCAAGCGAGTTATTTACCATCCAAGCCACCAGGGAAACCTGTAATAAATCTAAGCCTAACCAAATCTAACTCTGAGATGAGTCTTTTCCAGTTATGTATAAAGTGGCACAATGAAGCAGCTTGCAAAAAAAAAAAAAATACATATAGTGTATCTTTAGTTATATCTTTTTAAAACATTAAGATGAATCCCTTTTATTGCTCATAGCATCTCTTCTCAAATTCCTCAAACTCTACCCACATTCTTGACTTAATCAGTTGACTCAGAAATTCCAGAGAAGTGACCTGGTAAATATATATATTTAACAAGCTCTCCAAATGACTTTTTTTTTTTTCTGGAAAGTATGGAAAGCACAACATTATTTCTCCTTGTTGCTCTGAGTGTTATGACTACATAATTGATCATTTAGCTGGAAAACAAAAAATATTTTGTTAAACTCCAATAATTTGGCCACCTGATGCAAAGAGCTGACTCATTGGAAAAGACCCTGATGCTGGGAAAGATTGAGGGCAGGAAGGGAAGGGGATGATTACAGAGGATGAGATGGTTGGATGGCATTACTTACTCAATGGACATGGGTTTAGGTGGACTCCGTGAGTGGGGCTGGACAGGGAGGCCTGCTGTGCTACAGTCTGTGGGATCACAAAGAGTTGACACAACTGAGTGACTGAACAGAATGACTAAATTTATTCATTTCAGGCATGTTCTTTTTTCCTGTGTGTTAACTGCTTAGTCATGTCTGATTCGTTGTGATCCCAAGGACTGTAGCCTGCCAGACTCCTCTGTCCATTCAGTTCTCCAGGCAAGAATACTGGAGTGGATAGCCATTCCCTTCTCCAGGGGCTCTTTCCGAGTGAGGGATCAAACCCAGGTCTCTGACATTGCAGGCAGTCCTTTACTGTCTGAGCCACCAGGGAAGCTTTAAAATATCCTGATATAGAAGAGTATTTCTAACCCATACAGAAGCACAAATACTTTTGTTTCAAGATGACAGGACAACCATGCCATAGAGAAATTCCCTCTTCTTATAGGTCTATATTTTCTGAAATGAGCAGATCATGCTTTCCTTTGGAGAATATGGGAAAGAAAAAAGCAAGTACAAATTAAGGATGAGAAAACTGAGTTTTAGATTTTAGTTTTAGAAGCAGATTCTGACACTCAGAGTTGAAAAATGCAAAATATTAGAGCTCAATTACACATACTCAAGCTGGCCTGGATATTACTCACATTAAAATAAAATAATTGTTTTTCAGAGGACAAAATGGGAGCTAAGTGAGTATTTCAGAGATAAGCACTTCTCAACTTTCTGTGTAAAAGAAGCTGGTGTTTACATCAAAGAATCTATATAAAAGCCATATGGAGCTGTATCTAATAAATATCCATTTAATCAAATGTCACTTTTTAAAAAATGTTTTGTCATTTGATGCAGAAAACGTACTTTTATTTCTTCAACAGCTGCTCTTTTTAAATGGGTGCAGCTGTACTACAGTTTAATTGGCAACAATTGCTTAATTTTTAGTCGGTTGCTTCCAGTCTTTCAAAAGCGACATTTCTGTGGAAGGGAAAGGCTTGATTTCTTTTTCCTAGAAAGTGCAAAGTATGCTATGAAGTAGAAATTAGGCAAACAAAAGTTTTTGCTTGATTTTTTTTTTAAGCATGAATGATATGTCCTATTTTCTGGCCTAACCATCCTTTTCATATCACATTGATGGAAAGATTTGATCCCCAGACAAGAGTCTGTTATCTCAAATCTCCCAAAACGCTGTAAGCTAGAGCAGATTCTGACAAATGACCTGAAAATGAGCACAAATGATACCCATTTATTTTAAAATAGTATTTGTTTTGAGTGTTATCCAGGATCATATATTTACAGTTTAAATTAAAACTTGAATTTTTCAATACATAGGAATACTTTTATCTTAATGTGTTCAATTAAATTAAAATGTAAAGATACGTGTTGTCCTCTTCTATCTCCCTGTATTTTATTCTGTTTCTCCTATATCATTTAAAAATCTACTCTCTGGCTTAGTTGCTATGGATAATTCATCCTTTTCCATGCTTTAAAATTTAATCTCCTTTAAACTAAAACAAAACAAAACCTGGAGGAATGATAAACATCTAAGATTTATCTCAGTTTTGGAGAGTCACTGGCCCTGTGATTAAGACTTCTTCCAATGCAGGGGGTGCAAGTTCAATCTCTGGTTGGGGAGCTAAGATCCTATATACCTCCTGGCAACAAAATACAAAAATATAAAACAGAAGCAATAATGTAACAAATTCAGTAAAGACTTAAAAAAAAAACTTAAAATTTTTTTCTTGGTTTCAACATCTTTTATTTCTCAGAACTTTTCATCCTGTGAATAGAACTGTGAATGCATAGGTGTAGAGGTAATCTTAATTTCTTAAACCTTGATCTAAAATGTATGTAACACTCTTAATCTTTCATGTAAGTCTTGTCTAGAGAGCTCTGAATGTTTAGGTTTGCTGAATAAAACCTCCTAGACTGTTTCTTTACTCTTCACATATCCATTTGACTCACTGTTTAGCTATGAGTTTCCTTATTAAAGTTATGCTTTCTATATGACGTATTTTCAAAGATCTTCTTGTGGTGTGTGTGTTGCTGCTGCTGCTGCTAAGTCACTTCAGTTGTGTCCAACTCTGTGTGACCCCTTGGACAGCAGCCCACCAGGCTCCTCGTCTACAGGATTCTCCAGGCAAGAATACTGGAGTGGGTTGCCATTTCCTTCTCCAGTGTGTGTGTGTTAGAGTCTTGTTAAATGTTACCTAGATATTTCTGAATTTCTTTATATAGTTGATAATGCAGACAGAATACTATAAAAGATGTGAATTTATATTTCCCCACTCCCTTTTAGTTACTGAGTTACTAGCCAGATATAAAGCTAGCAAGGAGCTAGTTACTGTGATTCCCTTGAAACTTCTCATTTCTCAAAGGTATTTTATGCTTAATAGTTATACTGTGCTATAGTGACATAATATCTAACTCAGTAGCAAAGTCTCTTCTTATTTTTATTAATATATAATATCTTCTTTAATACTTTAATTTTTGTTTATAAAACACTAAGTTAGTTATAGTAAACTGAAGTAGATACAGATGTGTGTGTGTGTGTGTGTGTGTGTGTGTGTGTGTGTGTTCAGTCACGTCTGACTCCTTGCGACCCCGTAGACTGTAGTCCATGAGGCTCCTCTGTCCATGGGATTTCCCAGGCAAGAGTACTGGAGCAGGTTGCCGTTTCCTTCTTCAGGGAATCTTTCCTACCTAGGGATCGAATCCAGGTCTCTGTGTCTCCTGCATTGCCAGGGGGATTCTTTACCACCGCACCACTTGGGAAGCCAGCTATGGCTCTATATGTTTTCCCCAAATCAATGACACTTTTATTTATAGTTTCCAGTCTGTGAGGGTAAGGGGAAATGTGACTTTTTGTTTACCTCTGATCTTTGCAAGAAAGGAGTTTCTCAATAGAAATCAGAGTGCTTGTTCTTTCTCTTTTTAATGTTGATATCTGTTAATGGATAATGAGCACCATTAAATTTAATAAACATTTCAGAAAACTTTTGATTTACTTTTGTTTTAACTCTCTGCCTTGTCTTTAACCATTCTTTATTTCATTGTCCCAATTTTGTTTTCTTATGATACCTAAGCTAAAACATAAATTTTGAAATGTTCTTAATATTTAAAAGTGTGGCAGTAAATGTGAAAAGTTAGTATTAATGAACATCATTAATAATAATAATTGATGGTACCAACTTACAACCAGTCAGTTGTAAGTTGTGTTTAAAAAAGTACTGTTTATTCGAAGATATTTGCTCTCTTTTCATAGTGTGTGTGTCTGTGTGTGTGTGTGTGTGTGTTGATAGAGGTTGATTTGGGAAGAAAGGACTGAATCTTCAGAAAATCTCTTGCTGTCATTATTAGTGTGCTTAAAGCAATAGCAAGTGAAAGTGTTAGTCACTCAGTAATGTCTGACTCTTTGTGACCCCATGGACTGTAGCCCATCAAGCTCCTCTGTCCATGGAATTCTCCAGACAGGAATACTGGAATGGGTTGCCATTCCCTTCTTCAGGGGATCTTCTCAACCCAGGGACAAAACCCAGGACTCCTGCATTGTAGACAGATTCTTTACCATCTGAACTATTAGGGAAGCCCTTCAAGCAATAGCCAAAAATCATCATATTCCATTGAGATCATACTTAATCTTTAGTGGCTCAGATAGCAAAGAATCAGCCCACAATGCAGAAGACACAGGTTCAATTCCTGGGTCGGAAAGATGGCCTGGAGAAGGGAATGTCAACCCACTCCACTATTCTTGCCAGGGAAATTCCATGGACAGAGGAGCCTGGGGGGCTATGGACAGGCTGACAAGGAGGGCCTGGTATGCTGCAGTCCGTGGGGTTGCCAAGAGTTGGACACCATGTAGTGAATGAACAAACAAATTGAGATCATAAGAAGCATGTGGAATTAGACAAATGTCAATTCTTGTATTTGTTTCATGGGACTCTGTAACAAAGTACCACAGATTGAATGGCTTAAACAGCAGAAAGCTATCGTCTCTCAGTTCTGCAAGATAGAATATTTTTAATTTTATTTATTTTTAATTGAAAGATGATTGCTTTAAAATATTGCATTGATCTCTGCCATACATTAAGGGCTTCCCTGTGGCTCAGACGGTAAAGCATCTGCCTGCAATGCGGGAGACCTGGGTTCAATCCCTGGGTCGGGAAGTCCTCTGGAGAAGGAAATGGCAACCCACTCCAGTATTCTTGCCTGGAGAATCCCATGGATAGGGCCTGGTAGGCTACAGTCCATGGGGTGGCAAAGAGTCGGACACAGCTGAGCGACTTCACTTCATTTCTGCCATACATTAACATGAGTCAGCCATGAGTATATATATGTCCCCTCCCTCTTTTTTTTTTAAATTGTTTAATTTTTTAGTTGGTTTTGCTTTACAATACTGTATTCATTTTGCTATACATTGACATGAATCAGCTACGAGTGTACATGAACTCCCAATCCCGACCCCCACCTCCCCCCTCCCGCCCCACACCTTCTCTCTGGATTATCCCCGTGCATCAGTCCCAAGCATCCTGCATCCTGCATCAAACCTAGACCAGCGATTCATTTCACTTATGATATCATACATGTTGCACTGCCATTCTCCCAAATCATCCCTCTCTCTCCCTCTCCCACAGAGTCCAAAAGGCTGTTCTATACATCTGTGTCTCTTTTGCTGTCTCGCATACAGGTTTATCATTACCATCTTTCTAAATTCCATATATATGTGTAAGTATACTGTATTGGTGTTTTACTTTCTGGGTTGCTTCACTCTGTATAATCGGCTCCAGCGTCATCCACCTCATTAGAACTGATTCAAATGTATTATTTTTAATGGCTGAGTAATACTCCATTGTGTATATGTACCACAGCTTTCTTATCCATTCATCTGCTGATGGGCATCTAGGTTGCTTCCATGTCCTGGCTATTATAAATAGTGCTGCGATGAACATTGGGGTACACGTGTCTCTTTCAATTCTGGTTTCCTCGGTGTGTATGCCCAGCAGTGGGATTGCTGGATCATAAGGCAGTTCTATTTGCAATTTTTAAAGGAATCTCCACACTGTTCTCCATAGTGGCTGTACTAATTTTCATTCCCACCAACAGTGTAAGAGGGTTCCCTTTTCTCTACACCCTCTCCAGCATTTATTGCTTGTTGACTTTTGGACCGTAGTCATTCTGATTGGTGTGAATGGTTACTCATTGTGGTTTTGATTTGCATTTCTCGTCCCCTCCCTCTTGAAGCTCCTACCCTTCTAGGTTGTCACAGAGCACCTGATTTGAGCTCCCTGCATCATACAACAAATTTCCGCTGGGTGTCTATTTTACATATGATAAGGTATATGTTTCCATGCTGCTCTCTCAATTCATCCCACCTTCTCCTTCCACCACTAGTGTCTGCAGGATTGGTCCCTTGGAAGAATTTTGAAGGCAGAGACTTCTATGTCTGCCTCCTAGGTTTTTGTGGTCTCACACATTCCTTGACTTGTAGGCAGTGGTCTGCTTATGTTTTCACATCACGTTCACTCTGCGTGTCTGTTCCTGAGTCCAAAGTTTTTCTGTGTATAAGGATGCAGTCACATTGGTTTCTGCATGATGTGTGTTCAGTTGCTCAGTTGTGTCCGACTCTTTGTGACCCCATGGATTGCAGCCTGCCAGGCTCCTCTGTCCATGGAATTTTCCAGGCATGAATGCTGAAGTGGGTAGCCATTTCCTCCTCCAGGGGCTCTTCCCAACCCAAGGATCGAACCCATGTATCCTGGCTCTCCTTCTTTGGCAGGCATGTTCTTTACCACTGAGTCACCTAGGGCCCATCCTAATGATCTCATCTTGACTGTATCATCTGCAAAGACCCTGTTTCCAAATAAGATTGTATTCACAGTGCTGGGCTTAGGACTTCAGTATATTTTCGGGGGACAGGATGGCCCAATTTAACCCATAAGAGTTCTTGAATCATTACTTTGCTCCTTTGTGATGAATTTTTAATTTTCTGAATGCATTCTATTTCTGAGTGCTCAGAGTGAGATGAAAAGTCCACTCGAGTGTATTGACTTATTTAGTGAGAAAAACAGGTTGAAATTTCATGATGATTAAAAAATGAAGTTTCCTATTTTGTCATGCATGTGCTGATATTGATATTTTATGAAAACTACTGAACTATAAGGATTTGATTTTCTGCCTTTGCTATGAAATCTGTGTCTTCAGAATCTATGAATTTATTTTCCTTTGTATGCTTTAAAAAATTTTTTTTTTACCATTAAGAGTTATTGCTCATTACTATCCTCATTTCAGGGCTTCATGAGTGGCTTAGTGGTAAAGAATCTGCCTGCAATGCAAGAGATTCAGGTTTGATCCCTGGGTGGGGAAGATCCCCTGGAGGAGGAAATGGCAACCCACTTCAGTATTCTTGCCTGGAAAATCCCATAAACAGACGAGCTTGGCAGGCTATAGTCCACAGTGTCATAAAGGGTCAGACATGACTGAAGCGACTTATCATGCATGCATCCTAATTTCAGTACATTTGTCTCTTTTTTAATATGGCAGGCTATGGAGTGCAAAGATTTCTTTTTTTTTTCTGGGTTAGCAAGAAATAAATAATCTAATAAATTTTGATGAGCACTCTGAAACAACTGAGGCAATTGTGGCCTGAACAACTAGATGAAGAAGTTCACCCTACTAAATACTTAGATACTCCTGGTTGTGGTTTTTATTGGTATTTCATCATTTCTCTAAATAAAATACAAGGTATGTTTTTTTAATATCACAACTCTGAATTCTAATTTTACCCAGTTTCTGTTAAGCCTTTAAAGTACATTTTCCTGATATTTATATTGACATAATGATATATATTTACTGGGATTAGCAATTCTAGGTTCCTGGTACATATGTATCTCCTGTTTTTAAAAGTGAAAATATGATCATATAGTGTTTTAGGAGCTGGCTGCTTTTGAGGGGTCATGTAATTACAGATATTAAAAACATATGTTTGTTTGAGATCAAGCTGTAGGTGTAGAAACTCTCAGGGGATTATTTTAGGTTTTAGGATGTTTACATTTTTCTATAATATCTTTTCTGATTGTTGAAGTAATCCATGCTTATTAAACAAATTTTGGAAAATGCAGAAAAGTATATTGGGGAAAGTACTTGCAATTCAACCATAATGTAGTTGCTCTTAAATATTATTGGTGATGTACATGTCTGTGAATGTGAGGACACCTGCCTATGTATAGATCTAAGGATTTTTTTAAATAAAAAATGTAAGTCATGACTCATACAAACATAAAATGAATACCTGCCAAATATTTCATTTATCTGATTAAGGAGGGAACAGATAAGATATGGCAACTGATTCGTAGAAGTCAAAGTGTCCCACATTCATTGTCAGATAAAATATGATGGAATCAATTTTTTCAAAATGGAAAACTGATCACTGTCTATAGGGCAAGAATCAGCTGCATTCCAATGGGCAGAGCATGCATTTCTCTTAGGATCGGTGTTCGGATAGTAACTTGCACGGTTATCAGTTTTCTATTACTTAGGATTTATAATATGGCTTCAAGACAATGAAAGCCAGAGGTATCCAGATGTTTGAGCTGAGCTGGTCACGAACCCACTCATTTATTTTGTTTTGCTTGTTTTTTTCCCCCCTATTTCACAGTGTTTCACAATTTTTCCATGCAGCTTGTATTAGTATTTATTTTCATCAATTGGAATGACTGTTTTTGCATTTTCCATTTTTCATCTGATATAATTGACAATCAACCATGTGTATTTTTCTTCCTATTGACATCACAATTGTCCACATAGTTACCAATGAGCATTATGAAATGCATAAACAAACACAAAAACAAGGAAACAGAAGGAAATCAAAACCAGTCTTCCCCTCCCGTCCCTTTCTTTACTCTGGGAGAGAACACTATATCCCTTCTTCACTTTCTTGTGTTCCAGGCACCCTTACTTTCTGCTATGCACTTTTCCTCCACTCCCCAAACACACAGTCACTCTGATTAGTCCAATCCTGACTCTGAAGTTTACAGTTTTTCTTGCTTTGATTGATGAGATTAGCCACACCATCTGAGCAATGCATGCAACAGTGTTCATTGTCTGTGAACAAGAATTCTTAGCATTTACCTTTATAGCTTCTATTTCACTGCAGTTATAGAGCTTTGCCAAAATAGCGTAATCTTCAAAAAATTTTCAAAATTGATCTCTGTTTTTATTCCCATGAGACAATTCTCTCTTTTTAGAGGAACTGGCTTTTAATGCCAGCAGTAACATTCTCAGTATTTAATCATATTATTTTGTCTGAAATGTCCAGGGTCAAATTGATATTTTATATTTTAGTAGCCACTTTTAGCTAATAATTCTTCAGGAGCTAATCAATTCTTTGGGAATTTCTGATGAATACAGTATTCCAATTTCATTTACACATTCTGAATTTTTTTAACACATTCTGAATATAAACATGGCTATCTAAAAGTGAACTCATTTTTAGGAGAGAGCTCGTTTAGGGGAGGGAGAGGGATGGACTGGTAGTTTGGGGTTAGTAGATGCAACCTGGGGCTTCCAAGGTGATGCTAACTTTGAAGAATCTGTCTGCCAATGCAGGAGACACAGAAAACAAGGGATCAATCCTGAATTGGGAAGAGTACTTAGAGGAGGAAATAGCAACCCACTCCAGTATTCTTGCCTGGAGAATTCCATGGACTGAGGAGCCTGGTGGGCTACAGTCCATAGGGTTTCAAAGAGTTGGATACAACTGAGCACACCCCACAAATGCAAGCTATTACATTTAGAATAGATAAACAGCTAGGTCCTACTGTATATAGAACTGTGAACTATATCCAATTTCCTGGGATAAATGGAAAAGAATATATAGAATGAATGTATATATATGTATAACTGAGTTACTTTGTTATACACAGAAATTAGCACAACATTGTAAATCAACTATGCTTTAATAAAAAATGAACTTACTGCCTGTTTCCTTTTAAGTGTACATTTTTATTAACAATTATTTTCTTGGTCATTTTTTTCCTTCATTAATGCCTTTTGTATTTTATTTTCATTTTAGTGCATAGGCAAGAGAAGAGACAAACAGATTCTTTTTTGTCTTTTCTAGCAGTTAATACTAAAATATTAATGGGAATCCCCTAGTTAACTTTTCGGCTGGCTGTGATCTATAGTCAGAGTAACATAGCTACTGAGCTTAGCAGTCAGCCCCTAAAAATATGAGCAGACCTTGAGGTGGACATGAAAAAGATGGTTGTCCCTGTGCCAGACATTATTACCATTTTTTTTCCTGACAGCAGGTTTTATTTTTATTAGTTATTTTTGAGTATATATATAGAAATACATGAGAGTTAAAGGAGCAGTGTGGACAAAGAATGTTGCCTGCCATCAGCCACTGTCGCATCCAGGACAGTGTACCCTAAGGGGAATTCAGGATAGAAAAAAATAGGATACTGACCTTAGACAGTTAAGATATATATCAAAGGAATAATTTCAGTAAACCCAGACTCTTGAATTTTCCTACACATTGAAAAGCACTAAAATCATCAACTTGAGATGTCTGTTGTGATAAGCAGTAACTTTTTGATTTTTTTTTTTTTACAGCAAAAACTCCTATAAATGCTGGCTGCTCCCTTGCCTCATTTGAATAGTTCCTCAGAGCAATCTGAGGCCCTGTCTCTCGCTTGCCATTTTTGATTGAAAAAAAAAAAATGTATTCAGTATAAGTAAATGTCTATAGCCATGAAAATAAGACAAATGAACCATTTGCTTTAACTAACATATACTGCATATAATTGTAAGAATGTAAAGTTAATGTGTAGCTCCCCACCAGTCTCTTCAGAGAAGGGGAAATAATTCATGCCTAGGTATATTAATGTTTAACTGAATTGTTTTATATACAATTGTATGTGATCTTGAGTTACAGCATTTACGTAAGATTTATAGTTTAATTCCAAGTTCTGCCTCACCTATAGCCAACACAGCTTTTATTCTAGTGAGAAAAAGTCTGAGAGTAATGTTCACTGATTTAGATTTTGATGACAGATGGGTCTTAGGGCAGAATAATGTCCACAGCTTGGAGACATTGATTGTTAACATTTACGCTCTAATAATGAATGACCTGGATTTTTTCCACGTTTGAGGTCTTGACGTCATGGAGGCTAAAGGATTAGGGGCTGTGGCATATTTCCCGCTGGCAGTCATTCACTACTAAATCCCTGATAGGAGAGTTGGATTTGAATGACATCTGGAGGTTTCATGTACCTAGATGTGGGGGGCTTCTGGATTTAATTTTTTCTGTTAAGCTAAATTTGCCTAAAGGAAGTATCACAAGTGCAACTGACGGATTTCACATTTCACATTAAGAAGGGCTGAAAGATGGGAAGAATTGAAGGAGAAATATTGGTCTTTTCTGATGTCTTTAATTGAATAGAATTAGTTAATTTGATGTTAGGTACTCATATCAAGCTTTGCTTGAGCTCCATAGATTTCAGGAAGATATATTTGTTATTATGATTTAAACGTGAAGATTGAATTTTTTAACATATCAGAAAATTATAGCAGTTATCTTTGAACGTTCAGAAAGGAAGTATTCCATAGTATCTAGCAATAGGGAAAACTGTTAGTAATTGAATCCCATTTTCTTTCTAAAGCCCTTTGTTCTGCAGGAAACTCTCCATGAGTGTTGAAGAAGTGATGTGGGAATGTTGCATTTGTAGCATGTAAGAGGGACATAGAAGACTTCTCTGCATTGTGACTAAGCAGAGAGGTGCGTGTGTACATTGAGCTTGAAATGTGACTTTAGACTCTAGTTCCCTATAAAATATTGTTTATATAGTCTGATCATACAGGTGTAATGAAATCTGAAGCATGTTTACTCTATTATACTTTAAAAATGCCCCAAAGGAAGCTATAAGATTCCATCATTATTAAATTCTGGAGTATTAAATGTGTAATATTAAATGTTTCTCTTTTTTGGTTCTCATCTCATCAGAAAAGCCAGTTCTCAGCATCTCTTTGGCATATTACCAAATATGAGAAATAGTAATGTTCTATTTTCCTATTCAAGGATTTTTTTTCTTTTTTTTTTTTTGCAACCCAAGAATAACAGTGTATAGCATATTGTCTAGACCTCTGTGCTAGGGAATGATTTTCCATAATTTTATAAAAAAGCCTGTAGTCAAAATTAAAATTTTAACTTTGAAGTGGGTATCCATCCTTGGAGTGTTACTCTACAGGTATACCAGATTTCTTTAAGTAATAGTCAGTAGTAATAAGTGGTATCAAATCCTTTTGTCATCTCATTAATGGTGTTACATAACACTCTATTGCATATTTATTGAAAAAATATAAAGTAAGATTTAAATATTGTAGAACTATAAGATAGAGAAGTTTATGCTCCCCTGTAATCCTACTTCCCAGATAAAACTATCAATATTTTAGTGCACAATCTTTTAATACTACAAAAGACACACATACTACTTTACTGAGGAGGCAGGATTGTGTGGTGGATACAGGTGGAGCACAGATTCTGGAATAAAACAGCCTGAATTTGAATCCTGTCTGACCCTCTGGAAAAGAAAATGGTAACCCAGTCTGATATTCTTGCCTGGGAAATCCTGTGGACAGAGGAGTCTGGCGGGCTACAGTCCATGGGGTTGCAAAGAATCAGACACAACTGAGTAACTAACACTCACTTCTACTCTGTGAGCCAGGGTTCTGGCGGGAAAGACCCAATCAACGTGACTGAAGACTGTGAGGAAGCGACTAGGTATAGAGATGTGAAGGGAAACAAGGAACGGTGAGGCAGCCTGGGTTAGTGGAGGGGGAATGCCCTACCACACCCCCTACCCTACCTCCACTCCCCTGGGCCAGAAAGCACAGGGAGAGGGGAAGCTGTTATAGTAAGTCAGTGACAGTAGTAGCTGTAGGAAAGGAGTTACAGAGCAGAAACTGTGGTCTCAAGGAGGGGAGAGCAGACCCTGTTGGATCACTACATGGCAGTGAGCAGAAGGGAAGGCACTGGAGGTGGCTGTGAAGCTCCCACTTCTACCACCTTTCTCCACCTCACCTTTGAGGGTCACTCTCATCAGCTAAATCCATAGACTCAGGAGTCCAAGCATAGCCATGGGTAGAAAGCAGCTTCTTTTTTTCTTCTTTTAAATCTTTGTTGAATTTGTTACAATATTGCTTCTGTTTTATGTGTTTTGATTTTTTGCCTGCAAGGCATGTGGGATCTCAGCTCCCTGGCCAGGGATCCAACCTACCCCCCCTTCACTGGAAGGTGGAGTCTTAACCACTGGACTGCCAGGGAAGTGCCTAAAATCAGAGGAGAAGATGAGATGGGAATGAGGGGCAGATGGAGTATTACAGAAAAAAGTACTTCCTAACTGTATGACTTGAGAAGAAGTATTGGCAGGTTACTCTGCTTCAGGTTCCTTATCAGTTCAATGGGGAAAATAATAGAACCAATAATTCAGGGTTATTATGAGAGATAAATGAGTTATTATGAATGAAATGTATAGAGTACTCCCTGGGTAGACATGGGTTAAGCAAGTATTATTAATTGCACCATCATTACTTTATGAATTCATTTTACATGGACTAGTCAGAAAAATTGATTTTTTGCTTTAGCAGTATATCTTGATCATCTCTCTCTGTATGTGTATATAAATATGCATACATGAAGACAATATGTATACATTATACATACATATACATAAATGACCATACATAAAATACAGCCACTTCTCTTTCTATATACATATGCACTCACTTTCACTCACACACTCCTGAACTCTACTTATTGTTGGCTTCAGAGTATTCCATGGCATGACTATACCGTTTGTTGCTGTTGTTTAGTCGCACAGCCATGTCTGATTCTCTGCAACCCCATGGACTGCAGCACACCAGGCTTCCCTGTCCTTCATCATCTCCCAAAGTTTGCTCAAACTCGTGTCCATTGAGTCGGTGCCATCCAGCCATCTCATCCTCTGTCGCCCTCTTCTTCTGACTATACCATGATATGTATAAATTTTGCTGTTTTGGTGGAGATTTGGACAATTTTGTTATTTCACTATTATGTATATAATACTGTAGGAGCATTTCACCTTTTAACTGCTAATTTTAGACTGAAAATAAGCAACTGTGTTTTGTGCAATTGAACCATCTACATAAAATCATCTCCAGGCCACTCTGATGAGATGGAATGTGAATGAGTGACATGAGTACAGCTGTTCCGGAAGTGGCTAAAGCCTTTCATTTTCCTAGGTCCTCACCCCATTCAACGCTATAAAGAAAAGCCTTATAGCTTTTCATGACCTTTAACTTTTCTGAAGAATGACTTTTTAAATATTTTTTCTTGATAGTATAATACACTATAGTACACTCAGGCCTCATATATTTTATCAAAATGTTGATAATTGTACACAAATTCAAAGGCAAATTTTTAATTTTGTTGATTTCACTGGATTTAGGTAAGAGAAACACAATTGTGGGTGGCAGCCTGAAATCTAATGCTGTGTATATACATTTTCAGTGCAATAATATGTCTTATGACTGTGATACACACACACACACTCTATATGTATGTATATAGATTGTGCATATATATATATATATATATATATATATATACACACACACACACACATTTCGAGAGAGAAAGAGAGTTTTGACCTAAAACTTTTTTATCCTTACATGACAAATAAATGTTCCCTTTACAATGGAGTACATTTTCTAAAATTTAGTTAACCAAGTATGAAGAAAAAGTGACATTTATTTACTTTTCTGCTTCTAAGTGGATAGCAATACATATCATTCTGCACTGCAGTCCTTAAGAATACTTATCCTGTAGTGGAAAATTTAGAATGAGAAAAAAATTTTTCCACTTAGTGTTTATTAAGGATGAACTGAAGATAATTAGAACAAATGAGATTATAAACAGCTCTGCATAAAATGTGTGTTTTAGTGGCTCTGGTGGCAAGCTGTCCTCAGTACAGTCCCACTCAGTTTCATCACGTAAGTGATTTAGGATGCATGAGATTGTTATAAATAAACAAACTGTACAGTGTGTATTCAGATACATCTTTTGTCTAAAATATTCAATTTGAGAAAAATTGACAGAGGAAAAGAGAGTGTTTGATGAATTTCCATGCTGTATCTTTTGCCCTAACTCTGCCTGATAGAAAATGTTTGCATGCTCAGTTGTTCAGTCATGTCTGATTCTTTGTGACCCCATGGACTGTAGCCTGACAGGTTCCTCTGTTCATGGGATTCTCCAGGCAAGAATATTGGAGTGGGTTGCCATGCCCTTCCCCATGGGATCTTCATGACCCAGGGATGGAACCGGCATCTCTGGCATCTCCTGTATTAGCAGCGGGTTTTTTACCGACTGTGCCGCCTACTCCACGCTTACAAGAGATTCTGCCCTCCTCTCCCTACCTTCCTGCCCATTTTGCGGCCCTTCTGTGGTCTTTAACACATACTCTCATAGTCTATGTCTCTGGATTCAGATTTGAACCTTTACTTTCCTTTTTAAAATTGTTTTTTAATTTTGGTAAAAGTCACATAATATAAAACATACTCTTCTAGCCATTTTTGACTCTACGCTTCAGTGGCACGAAGTATATTCACACTGTGCAACTCTCACCATCATCCATCTCCCTGAAAGGAGATGGCACGGTCTGTTTGTAGGACATATATTAAGTTAACCTTAAAAATGCATTCCTATATACATTGCTTTGATTTCACTTATATGAGGTACTTAGAATAGTCAAATTCACACATTGGTGGATACTTGGACCAGGAGATGCGGTGGTAGGGAGTGTGGATAAAGAGTCAGGCTTGAACCTTTACCCCTAGAATCTAGCATAATATCCAGCCAAACTTGAAATGCTTTCGGATTTTAGATTACTTCCCTCTGTAACCACAAGCTCAGCGATTAGAAAGTTAGGGTAATACAAAGAAGTAAAAGAAAAGATCATTATAATCTTATGACTCTGAGATAATTAACGTTTCATGTACCTTCAATCATTTGTTGTGTGCAACAGTACAGAATGTTTAATTTTGAATATTCCTTCTAAGTCTATTTCACAAGCTCTTTTTTCAGGTATTAACTGTTCAAAAGCATCTTTGATGGTCGTGTGCCAGTTTACTCTACAGCTATGATATAACTTACTCTTTTAGACATTTTGTGTTGTTACTTAATTTTCCCTATTACAAATAATATTGAGATTTAAAAAAAAAAAATCTTAAGCTGTAGATCTTTTTATAAAAATATTCCTAGAAGTGAAATTATTAAGCCAAATGGTATGAACATTTTAAAACTTTCCATACATATTGCCAGATTGCTTTTCAAGAAGGTTGTACCAATTTACACTCCCACGAGAAGTGTAGGAGGTGCCTGCTAAGTTTTTAATTGGATTTCTTTGCAAAGAAACTAAATGGACAACATTTATCTGATCATTAAAACAAAAATGAGAGCATAACTCTTTAGGCATTTCACTGTCAAGTTGAACATTTTGGTCTGTTGGGCTTCTATTATGCATTGAAGGAATTCTGCATGTTAAATTATATTACTTTTATCCTCATTAGATCATCAGACTACAAGAATAGCTTGGATTTGATTAATATTTTGCTGCTGTTTGTCACTCTTGATGTCTGTAAAAATCAACAGAGGTTAAAAAATACTGTGCCAGGGTTCTGACCCCTTTCCTTTGCATTGGAGTCGGTGGTGAGAAGTGGGAGCTGATTAAGAGTTACAGAAAACAGCTGCGCTGGACTGGCTCATGGTGCCTGCCTTGTCTGTGGGGACAGAAGCAAGAACCATCTGACACTGGGTACTTGATATTCTTAACTGGTGGATGGATGCACAATGGAAGAATAAATGAAGTGATGAAGTGATGAACACACAAGCCTGCTGATATACAAAGTCGTCCATTCACAGTTGTAGTACAGAGGGGCAGCCCTCTTTACCATGGATGAAGGCGTGTTTGGCTTATCAGAATGATACTTGTTAAAATGTCTTGGCTTTCCAGGTCACTATAATGGAACCAACCCCTTCCCCTTGTGTGAGCATGTGGGCATGTGTGTGTGTGAAACACACACACACACACACACAAAGCTAATCCTCAGAAATCTGACATGGCGGCTGTGATTCCTATTGTCATTAGGTCATGTGGTGCCCTCCAGGTTACCTCTGTCATCTCATGGGACAAGTCTTTTTAGAGCCATACAGATACTTTACTTTGATTCTTTCTTTTCAGTCAGGTGTCTATATTCAGTTGTTGGAATTCACCCAAAATTGTGTACCTGACTTTAGGAATCAAGAAGTATACTATGTTTCATTTCACACCAGTCAGAATGGCTGCGATCCAAAAGTCAACAAGCAATAAATGCTGGAGAGGGTGTGGAGAAAAGGGNTGCATATGCTATCTAGGTTGGTCATAACTTTTCTTCCAAGGAGTAAGCGTTTTTTAATTTCATGGCTGCAGTCACCATCTGCAGTGATTTTGGAGCCCAGAAAAATAAAGTCAGACACTGTTTCCACTGTTTCCCCATCTCTTTCCCATGAAGTGATGGGACTGGATGCCATGACCTTTGTTTTCTGAATGTTGAGTTTTAAGCCAACTCTTTCACTCTCCTCTTTTACTTCCATCAAGAGGCTCTTTAGTTCCTCTTCACTTTCTGCCATAAAGGTCGTGTCATCTGCATATGTGAGGTTATTGATATTTCTTCCGGCAATCTTGATTCTAGCTTGTGTTTCTTCCCATCCAGCATTTCTCATGATATATTCTGCATAGAAGTAAAATAAGCAGGGTGACAATATACAGCCTTGACGTACTCCTTTTCCTATTTGGAACCAGTCTGTTGCGGATGCTCTAATGCTTAATTGCCTCTGTTTGGGTTCCTCTGAGCATACCAAAGAAGATTCATATGTAAGGAGTTTATTTAGGAGAGTAAGGCAATGGGGAAGTAAGATAGAAGAATGAAGACAGTCAATAAGAGGTGAATTATCAAGGCGGTTATTGAGATAATATTAGGTTGGTGCAAAAGTAATTACGGTTTTGGATAATGAATTTTAAATCATAACTAGGCTCAAACACATCTTTAATAATCCTAATAGGAACCATTACAAGCAACACATTTTTGCCAATGAGAAATAAATTTGTTTATTCTTGTACTTCGGGATTCACCAACTCTAGGAAAGCGTTTGCAGTATCCTGCTGGTTGTGGAAGTGTCTTCCCTGCAAAGAGTTGTCAAGATGCTTGAAGAAGTGGTAATCAGTTGCTGAGAGGTCAGGTGAATATGGTGGATGACACAAAACTTCATAGCCCAATTCATTCAACTTTTGAAGCACTGGTTGTGAGATGTACAGTTGGGCACTATCATGGAGAAGAATTGGGCCCTTTCTGTTGACCAGTGTCGGCTATAGGCATTGCAGTTTTCCATGCATCTGATAGATTTGCTGAGCATCCTTCTCAGATGAAATGGTTTCACTGGGATTCAGAAAGCTGTAGTGGATCAGATGGGCAGCAGACCACAAACAGTGACCCTGACCTTTTTTTGGGTGCAAGTTTGGCTTTGGGAAGTGCTTTGGGGCTTCTTCAAGGTCTAACCATTGGACTGGTCATCGCTGGTTGTCGTCTAAAATCCACTTTTCATCGCACATCACAATCTGATTGAAAAATGGCTTGTTGTGTGGAATAAGAGAAGATGACACTTCAAAATGACATTTCTTTTGATTTGTGGTCATCTCACAAGGCATCCCCTTATTGAGCTTTTTTCACCTTTTCAATCTGCTTCAAATGCCCAACAACAATAGAATGGTCAATGTTGAGTTCTTCAGTAACTTCTTGTGTAGTTGTAAGGGGATCAGCTTTGATGATGGCTCTCAATTTGTTGTTGTCAACTTCCAATGGCCAGCCACTGTGCTCCTCACCTTTAAGGCTCCCATCTCCTTTGCAAAAACTTCTTGAGTAAGATTCATACCCATTTAGTTCACCATCTAGAATCAATACTGGTTGCTATCATTTAACTTAGAAAGAAATTAGGTTTTGAAGAGGCTGGAAGCTTAGTATAGTATTTTGGACTGAGTGAGCATTTAGTAATATTGAATTGAGAAAGGAATGCATAATAACACATGATGATTCTAATACTAGGCTCATCCCCATGAATCCAAAGTCATTTGAATTGAGAAGCCATCCTGGAAAAAAAAGATAGGTGGGAAACTCCATTCCATAAGAATTATTCTAGACACTTTATGATTCTGGATCATATTTCAGAGTCATCTGGTTAAGGATATCAATCAAATTTATGGCAAAATATTTGACTATGTATCCTTTCATTTTTACTTCAGCCATTTCTTCCAACTTTCTACATTACAAAATATAGCAAACATACACAAAATAGTATAACTAACACCTATATGTTCACCAGGCAGATTTCACTTTATTTGCTTCAGTTTTTTTCTTAAATCATCAAAAAGCTCTAGATAAGTTAAAACCCAGCCTTTTCATCTCTTTCTCTTTTTTCTCAAGATAATGACCATCTTCAAGGTGGTATGATTCTTTCTATGTTTGTTTTTATACTTCTGCCTTATGTGTGTCCATTAATAACACAGTGTTATATGTTTTTAAACTTTAAACAATACCGGCATAATACTTCATCTTACCTTTTGAAATTTAATTTTTTTACACAACATATTTTAGAGATTTATTATGTTGTTATATTTATGTGGCATAGATTTCTATAGAATGAATGAATCATACTGATTGTATTCTTCTATTAGTAGATATTAGATTTTTTCAAATCTTGCTATTATAACAAATGCTGCAATATTCGGGCTCAGTTTTTCATAAGGTATGTGCACAGAAATGGCTTATCTTTTCATGTGGTTTATAATAACTTTTGCAATATGCAAGTTTTAACTTAAAAGTTAATCTAATTGGGTCTTTAATTAGGATTTATTTTGTGTGTACTGTAAAGTAGGGATCTAATTTTATACTTTTCCATTTTGAAAAACATGAAAAATTTCCACTTTTTCATATTAAATTGAAATATTTCAGATGTTTATCTCTCAGATAAAAACTTCAAAAAACTCACAATGTCATTATCACACCTAACAAATCAAAAGTAACTTCTCAATATTATTTAATCCCTCATCCATGTCCAAATTTCCCCAAATACCTTTTCACGGTTGATTTCATCAAAACAGGATTCAAAATCAACATATTGCATTTGGTTGAAACATCTCTTTAGTCTTTAGTCTATTACAGTTTCTTCTCTTTCATTTTTTTTATACCACTTATTTATTTATTTATGAAGCTAGGTCTTTTGTAAAAATTCCCCATTTTGGATTTGCTTTATTGCATCCTTGTGGTACTATTTAATATAGTCATTTATCCACCACATTTCCAATAAACTAGTAATTTGATTTAGATGCTTGATTCGATTCCAGATCCGATCCTTTTGTCAGGAATACTTTGTAGGTGGTTCTTTGTGCTTCCTATTTCCTTACATCAGGAGGAACATAGTATCTGCTTGTCTAATTGTTTATATTACCATACTTTATTTTTAGAAGAATTTAGATTTACAGAAAAACTGAGCAAATAGTAGAGTTCCTGTATTTACCTTATCTCCATTCCCACAGCTTTCCCATTACTAATATCTTGTGCTAGTATGGTACATTTGTTACAGTTAATAAACTAATATTGGTACCTTACTATTAACTAAAGTTCATAGTATCTTCCAGGTACTGAAGCCC
Source organism: Aepyceros melampus (assembly GCA_006408695.1). Classification (NCBI taxonomy): domain Eukaryota; kingdom Metazoa; phylum Chordata; class Mammalia; order Artiodactyla; family Bovidae; genus Aepyceros; species Aepyceros melampus. The sequence continues at coordinate 268,963 of SJXQ01008105.1, read as the reverse complement.
CTCCATGTCCCTGTTTCTTGTTTGTCAACAAAGGTTTTAGTCTCCTAGGCCTTCCCTGAGTTTCAAAGAGAAGACTCAAACAGTTACTAGAGAAAGGATGAAGGAAAAGCAGTTAAGAAAGATGGCTTCAGCAAGAAAACAGAGTCCTAGCTCTTCCTCAAGAGATACACATAACAATCTATGCATATCTTTGAGTTGTTCTGCAGGAACTAAGACTTCCACGCAGGTGGAGGGTGATGACGGCATGCTGACCACAAACACATAGACCCCACACTGGCTGGAAACAGAGGGATGATGATTAAGATTCCCAGAACATCACCCTGTTACCTCACACCAACCAATCAGAAGAAAGTCCATGAACTGCAATCCTCACCTCAAATGTTGCTTTTAAAAATTCTCTGAAAGCCATTTGGGAGTTTAGGTCTTTTGCACATTAGCAGCTCCTTCTCCTTGCTTGGCACCCTGCAAATAGCCCTGTATTTTCCTTCACCACAACCTGATGTCAGTAAGTTGACTTTGCTGCATGGTAGGCCAGTAGATCTAAGTTTGTTCAGTAACTGAAATTTCATAGTTTTCACCAAATGCCCTTTTTCTGTTCTAGGATCCCAACCTGATACCAAGGCTGTCTTAATTTATTTTTTCAAGAACTTTTAAAACATTTTATTTATTTGGCTGTGCTGTGTCTCAACTGCAGCATGTGTGATCTAGCTCCTTGACCAGGGATTGAACCCACGCTTCCTGCACTGAGAACACAGACTCATAGCCACTATACCGCCAAGGAAGTTTCTGTCTTACTTTTTAATGATGTTTAATTTTGATTAGTAGACAAGTGTTTTCAGGTAAAGGATCCGTCAAAAAGTTCTCCACTCAATCTTCCTTTTAGTGGTTTTAGCATCTATTGGTTATCATTGCCTAGGTTCGTTATTTCATTAGGAGTTGCATAATTTAAAATTATTTAACTTTTTTCTGTAAATATTAGCTAGAATTCTCCTATAAAGAAGTTCCTCTTCTCAGGTATTTGGTTACTTCTGAAATACTGAACAATTTATCTTGCATAATCTTTAATGGTTCTAAATGTTAATGATTCTACTATACGCATGTGATATGTGTGAGAAATTCCAATTACTTTTAACTTTTAAATTATTTGCACAAAAACCCAAAGAAAATGTTTTATACTGCTAGTCAAAATCTGTGGCTTTCATCTTCCTGTAGTTTCTGCCATTTATGAAGACTGCCCAAAAACATGCTGAAAGGATAATAGTTATGTTACATAAAATGAAAATGATTATATTTGTTTTGAGCCAAAAAATTCCAGGAACTTAATAGGTATTAAAATTAGTCCTCACAGATGTTTTAAAACTTAGTTATAATAAATACTATTCCTAATTAATTTTTATGACGTAGTGACAAATTCCATAATAGATTATAGCTGAGGAACTGAAACCCAGAGAATTAAAGAAAGTGGCCTAAGGGAATTCAGTAATTTAAATACACAGGCTTATTAAAGAGAATCAATAATAAAATATAAAAGAATATAACAACTCTAAATACAAAGGTGTGGCATGTCATTTGTTTCACTTCTATCAAATATAATCTATCTGTGTAGAGAAATTTTCTAATAGTAAAATATGTTACATAATATTAGAGCCATTGAAAAAAGTACCTAATAATGAGCCAAAAAGTATTTCCAATAAAACAGTGGCCTCTTCACATGCTCCATGATTCATTATCTACTTTATTTTGTTCGCAAATATCAATACCACAATTGTTTAGAAATTAAGAGGACATGATTCAAATTTTTAAAGTCATGTAAGACAGGGTCCTTGGCTAAAGGAACTTTTCATATTTTCCACCTCATGAACATATACTAGAAAATATGTTCCTAAAACTAAAACAGATACTCAGTTGAATACAATACACTCACACGATTAATGATAATGACCTGAGGAGGTAATAGCTGAGGGCACAAGAAACTTAGAATGGATAGTTAAGAAGCAAAATGACAGCCTGAGACTAGTTGCAGTTTTGGGAGACAGTAGCTTAGTTGTACTAATATTCCACTTCTATGTTTCCTCATGGGAAAAGAAGCCCATAGGAACCACGGCAAATCTATTTCCCAAACATACACAAAGAAATGAATTTGTGCAGAATAAGAGGTAGACTGTGGTAGTCATGGAAGTGCCCATTCAGATTTCCTTTAAGAGATATTGCTGCAGAGATCATAGCTGACTGACCATTGATACATTTTTTACTCTAATGCTTTTGGGTCAGGCCATGATTCCATTAGGCTGTGCTGTGTCCTTAGTCTCTCAGTTGAGTCCAACCATTTGCGACCCCATGGACTGTAGCCCACCAGGCTTCTCTGTCCATGGGGATTCTCCAAGCAAGGATACTGGAGTGGGTTGGCACTTCCTTCTCCAGGGGATCTTCCCAACCCAGGAATCAAACCGAGGTCTCCCACATTACAGACAGATTCTTTACCATCTGAGTCACCAGGGAAACCCTTAGGCTATTCCCAGTCAATGGCAGCAAGATGTTAAGAACATTCCATTCCATTCCTCCACAGAGCAGGATTCCTTTTACTGGCAACTTCAGCTCAGGATTGCCCATTGGCCTGGGTGAGATTTTCTCAGAATTGCTCTATGGTTTGAAGTTCTTTCCATACAATCCTTCCTTCTCTCTCTCCTGTCACAGGTGTTAGACCTGCCTCATTTTCCTTGTATGCCCCTTCTCCTTTCCCGTTTGTCTTTCATAAGCATTCCCTCCAATAAATCCCTTACACATCAGATCTCATCTTGGTGTCCACTTCTTCAAGGATTCAAATTGATACACTTTACCTAAGAATTTAGCCTCCTGTTTATAGCAAGTACAAACAATTTCTTGGAAAATATATAGATCAATAGATGACTTAAGATTAGAATACATACTTTAACTTAATGTTAATGCAAATTTACATGTAAACCATTGAATGTTTTTTAAGGTGTTAATTAGCAATCTCCTGGATTTGACCATCTCAGAAGGTCTATCCACTATTTAAGTGCTATTCTCTAGTTTTGGGATGGTGTGATTATGTACAACAGAATTCTTCTCAATTCTGAATTCAAAATTCTGCTCTTTCACTTGTTCTTAGCTCTTATGGGTGGGTATGAGATATTAAGGACCTGTGTTTCTAGAGTAAGGCATATCAGCAGAAGTAAAAATAAAAGGTAAACAAAGGAAAAGATCAACCATACCTCCTGGTTTATTCATATTTTTTCCACCTACCACCAGTAATACTATAGCGTTGGTGTGCTTTTTCATAGTGCAAAGCAAACAAAACTGTAAACAGCAAATGCTGGGCATCCTCAAAGCCAACTGATACTGGACCGAATTCACCTACCTAGTATCTCAAATACCATTCTATACCATGCTGGGCAAGAAGTAGAGTCATTGAGTGTATTTGTCTCAATTTCCTAAAAGAATAAATAAAGTCAAAGTCACTTGGCTTGGGAAAATATCATATGATATTTATCAAGAAAAATGAAAGGAAGTTTGATTTCGGAAAAAAGAAACAGTATCATATTTTGTTGGCTTACGTTTAAGCCCCTCACCTTGGAATATATCCAGCACTTAATAAAAAAAACTTTATACTAAATTGTTGACAGTAAATGTCAAACATCAAAATGATATTAAAATTTTGAAATATCAAAAATGATACTTATTATAGCAAAATAGTTCCCTTTACTCCCAAGTGAATATGAATCATGACTCCAGGTTGATAGTGAAGTAGATGTGACAAAAAATATAAATATCAGATCATCATTATTTTAAATGTTTTAAGAGATAAAAAATTAGGAACTCCCCAGAATATGCTGCTTGAAGTATGTGTGCAAGTGTTTATTTTCTATTATCTAATGAATGTACTTAAGTGAAATACTTGTGAAGGACATCTATTCATTCAGTAAATATTTACCAGTTTCCCACAATGTGCCAGATAACTGTTCTAGGTTTTAGGATATCTGGAGAGCCTTAAAAGTGGTGATCACTCCCTGTTTGACACAAGAGATAATCTTAGCTCAGCTATCTTTAGAAAGTGATAGCCCACTGATTTTGTCTCTTGATGAGGATTTCACGTATTATTAAATCTTGGATTCTGTTGTTTCTTTCATTTCCCTTTCTGTACTGTCATGCAAATTATGTCTAGTAAATAGCAATCTAGACACCAATCTACTGAGTGTTTTTTGAAAAGAGATACCACCTCTGAAGAAATTCTAGAGAGAACAGGGAAGCCAGACAGGAGGAAATAATCAAAGAAGCAAATCAAGGTCCTAGAACTAAAGGACACAAGTCCCCTGATATAGGACCTACTGAATGCCAAGCAGATTAAATATGAAAAATACCCACAACATGATACATCATGCCCTGGAGAAAAAAGAGNTTTAGTGTTCCTTGTTGACAAGTTAAAATCTTGGGCAGGTATTTCTGCTATCATGTTATATATGAAACCTAGGTTTTACAAACTGTGCCCTAAAAACTAAACAGATAACAAAACAAAAACCAAAAATCCCAACAATAAACAACAAAAAAATATGACTGTGAGAAAAAGAGGTGGAACACCACTTAGAACTTGGTCAACTTTGTAACCAGAAAACTAACAGAAAAATAGTAAATCTAAACAAACCCCTAGTGGCATTAGAACCACAAGTTAGTACAAATAAAGGAAGAAATAGATATTAAGTGTAAAACTTTACCTTAATAAAAAAAAAAGTAAGCATAGATTGTTGGACAGAAATGAAAAGTTGTTCCTTCTTGTAAGTGGAGGCAAGGGCAAAATACATCAAGATCAGGGAAACACACGTTGCTAAATTCCAAGACAGACCCATGAATCAAAGTGAACAAAGAATGGAGTGGGAGTAAATGGGTGAGAATGTATCTTGTTCTGCTCATTGTACTGATAAACTTTGTGTTCTGCCCCTGTAAATTGGTGGCTAAACTTTAACCAGCTGGGGAAGAAAACTTCACATAAGTCATACATCTTCACATAAGTCATACAGTTCAGTTCAGTTCAGTTGCGCAGTCATGTCCGACTCTTTGCGACCCCATGAATCGCAGTACGCCAGGCCTCCCTGTCCATCACCAACTCCCGCAGTTCACTCAGACTCACGTCCATTGAGTCTGTGATGCCATCCAGCCATCTCATCCTCGGTCGTCCCTTTCTCCTCCTGCCCCCAATCCCTCCCAGCATCAGGGTCTTTTCCAATGAGTCAACTCTTCGCATAAGGTGCCCAGAGTACTGGAGCTTCAGTTTTAGCATCATTCCTTCCAAAGAAATCCCAGGGTTGATCTCCTTCAGAATGGACTGGTTGGATCTCCTTGCAGTCCAAGGGACTCTCAAGAGTCTTCTCCAACACCACAGTTCAAAAGCATCAATTCTTCTGCGCTCAGCCTTCTTCACAGTCCAACTCTCACATCCATACATGACCACAGGAAAAACCATAAGTCATACATCTACCCCATATTTATCAATTCATTGAATGTGAGCCAATGAACTATACAGAACCATGTGGTGTAGCAGAAAAGACTTACTAGGGTTGTATGCTAAACTAAAAGAAACTGAACCCAAGAAATATAACTTATGTCCTATAGTTTTTCCATTAATCCATAGTAAGCATTTTCCAAAATCTCCATTACATAGAGTGATAACTTTGCCTGTTCTATTAAAATTTAACATCAAATAATAAAAAAAAAAAATCCAAGTCTTCTAGATTGGTGGGCACCATGGAGTTTGTAAATTAAAATATGAGGTATCCTGATGGAAGGATATACTCTGGGACATCTAAATTTATTTCAAAATCAAGTTATAAGGCTTTTACTTGATCTCATCAAGTTTTATTTTTCTTTATCTGTTGGACTCCAAACCAATAGGACGGAACATTGTTTATTTGTATATCTGATATAGAATATCATGTTGGAAAACAATGTCTCTTTCCCTTTCTCCCTCTCTTCCTTTTAAATACAGATAAGTAAAAGCAACAGCAGTCAAAAGCAAGAATTTAAATGGTTGCCCCCTTGCATTGACATATGCAAAAGATGGATCAAAACTCACACTTCTGTTAGACATCTGGGTAGAAAATTGGCACACAGTTGTGATTTGCAGTTCTGGCCCTTTGGAAAGTAGTGATTAAAATCCAGCTGGTGGAGTTGGACATGTGCTCCAATATATGCTCTGCTACCAGGAAACCTTGGACATTGTCCTTAGTCTAACTGTTCCACAGGCCATATTTGTTGATAAGTTGCAGAATCTACTTCTTTAGAAATACTGGTAAGATTATAATAAGAAAATGTGGATCAAATGCTTGGCACTATGCTTGATGTGCAGTAGCTTCTCACTGGCTGCCATGCACTTGTTTGAGATTATTCTGTCATCTTTGTTACTATAGTGTTCAATGAACCCTTACAAAATTGTTGCAGGTAAGCAATAAAAGTAAAGACTTTCATAGGCAATTACAGATTGACTATGGAACATTCCTGAAATTGTTCCTATGTCAATTTCAGAATTTACAATTTTGAAAAATGAGATTAACTGATTTTTGAATACATAAGACAGATATAAGAGTCAATGGTAGTATTTGTATAGCTAGACTAATGCAAAAACGTAGTTTCATGCAAATGATTTTTGTTAAACTTCTTCAGTTTAATAGAATCAAGTGGTCTATATCTTTTCTCTCTCCCTGTTTTCCTACCTTTATGTGTGTTCTTTTTCTCTAGTTAGTTATTGAGATATGATCTATATGCAGTAAGGTACACAGATCCTAAGTGTTCTTTCCAGTGAGTGTGACAAATGCATGCAACCTGCATATCTTCTCTCTGTTCATATCATTGTTTCATTTACCATCATTATTAACACATAACATTTACCGAGTAATAACCAGTGCCAAGTATCTGTGGAACATTTTATCCATGTATTCATCAGTCCTCCCAACAATCCTACCTGTTTCAAACTACTGTTCTCCCCATTTTACAGATGAGAACGGAGTTTAACATGAAGTCACTACGGTCACTTGCTTTGCCTAAGTCACAGAGAGCTGCCTTAGAACCTAAGCTTTGCCCCTAACTAGCATCTCTCTGTCACTTCTGTAGAAGCTAGACAACGATTTCTTTTCACTCTAATGAAACTGCATGCACGGGCTTCGCATTGTGGTGACTTCTCTTGTTGCAGAGCATGGGCTCAAGGGTGAGCGGGCTCAGTAGTTACGGCTGCCTGCCAAGCTCTAAAGCACAGGCTCAGTAGCTGTGGGGCACAGTCTTCGTAGCTCTGTGACATGTGGGATCTTCCCAGACCAGCGATCGAACTGCTGTCCCTTATGTTGCAAGGCAGATTCTTTACCACTGAGCCCCCTGGGAAGCCCTGGCACAAATTCTTTTAGTCAAACATTTCTCAGTCATTTTGTTTTGTGAGTGTATTTTAATCAAACTGAAATCCAGTATATAGAGAGACATTGAAGTGTTTTCCTATAAGTGAAAGGACCTGTTGAAAACAGAAACTGTGTGTTTGTATGTATTATATAGTGGAATGCAGCATGAACAGAATAATTAAAGTGTAGTCCAATTTACTCCACTTGGAATATGTATCATCTGTTATTTTTGACTGAAGGCAAATTGCCATTGACTAGTGACAATGTATTTTGATACTCAATAATAAGGAACAATCTTTAATATATTGTTTAAAAGAAGAAAATTATTAACCTATTGTATTTTGAAATTTAAAATGTTTGCTCATATTGTGAAAAAAAATGCCCACAATCTAAAATTGATCTAAAATGGTCCCCTCACCAGTTTTCACTCAGACTTTGAATATTTTTCTATATGATATGATCTAAAATTCTTTTTACCTTTCTACTTTCAAAATTATTTTCTATATTTGTTATTTGGACTGTTCTTCAGCCAGTTTGCTAAGCAGAAGAATATAACAAAATATTCATTCAAATGGATTTCCTCAAAGTCTTTAAAAATACACATGCTGTATCTTACCTGGAAGGCTTCTCTAACTTTAAAAGTAAAATAGAAAAATTAAGTGAGAAATGAGAAAATATTCATTGAGTCAAACATAATATTTTCTTTATCCATTGAATGCCTGTAGTACTATAATCTATGTAAACTCAGTGCCAAGCCAGTGGTTTATTGTTTGGAAAGTGCTAATTTCTGTGAAACTACCTTAATGAAGGAATACGTGATTTAGTATTTTAACTAGCTATGAACAATATCACTCCTCTAATTATGTATAAAGTTATTTCCTCAACATTTTTATATCAACTTTGGGGTTTTTAAATGGAATAAAATTTTCTATTTAGTTCAGTCAGTGGAAGTGGTTGGAAGTTATTCATAGAATTAAGAAATTAAATTTTACTATTCTTATTTTCCTAGAAAATTATACCAAAGGAGCATTTATAAAAATGAAACTATTTTACAGTGATCTTAAACATTCTAAATGATTATTCCAGACTGTTTTTCAATATCTATGTTAGTTCGATGCAATGGTAATAAAATTGAAAATATTGTTAGATTTTTGAGAACATAATGATAATGGAAATGACGGTATTATTGCTTTTGACGTAACAGATTTAGCGCATTAAGCTGACATTATTCCAGTCTTATACTAAGTAATTTGCCTAACTTTAAGCGGCTCATCCTCTTACAGTATTAGAGCCTCCATTATGACTTCAGTAACCTCTGTATTTGTTAAACTTTGCAATTTGTATGGAATGAACTTTAAAAAATTAGGGAATACAAATCATTGTCCATCTGTTTGTAAATGAAATTTACAAAATAATATTAACCTAAGAGTATGCTCATCTATATATTATAAGTGTGTGTGTGTGTATATATATATATGTGTGTGTGTGTGTGTGTGTGTGTGTGTGTGTGTGTATACATGGACTTCCCAGTGGTTCAGATGGTAAAGAATCTGCCTGCAGTGCAGGAGACCTGGGTTCCATCCCTGGATCGGAAAGATCTCCTGGAAGAGGGCATGGCAACCCACTCCAGTATTCTTGCCTGGATAATCCATGAACAGAGGAGCTTGGCGAGCTCCTTGGTGAGTCCATAGGGTCCTAAAAACGTGGACACGACTGAAGGGACTTAGCATGCACGCATGTATGTGTGTATATACACATATATGTATATGCATATAGCTTGTGTGCATATACACATGCTATGTGTGCATACATATAGTATGTGTATATGCATGTGTGTATATGTGTATATATATGCTTGTGTGCTCGGTTCCTTCAGTCATGTCTGACTCTTTGCGACCCTGTGGACTGTGCCCCACTAGGCTCCTCTGTCCATGGAATTGTTCAGGCAAGCATACTGGAGTGGGTTGCCATGACCTCCTCCAGAGGATCTTCCCAACCCAGGGATCAAACTCACATCTCCTTTACCTCTTGCATTGCAGATGGATTCTTTACCATTGAGCTACCAGAGAAGCCCATGTGTGTGTGTGTGTATGTGTGTGTGTATATATATATATATATACACACACATAATATCTATCTCATGTATTTTTGTAGGAATTATTTATTAGGGGTTTGGCACTTGGTACTGACTAACATGACTTGCTCCATCTCTAATAATCACTTACATGTTTTTTTAACAATCATTTTAAAGGTTTTAGTTAAGATTGAGAGTCCAGAAATCACACAGAACACATATCTAGTTGAAAGGATGACCTAGCTAGTTAAGTTTTGAAGGGGCCATTAGAATGGGTCCTCCTGCCTAGAAAGCCATTACCATGGATGGGGCTGTGGGTTAATTTCTCATTTTATTCTGGTATCAGTTTGAGATCCCTTATGAACAGCACCATCTCTGAAGCAGCACGCCCAAAAGTGTTTGTCTATTTTCTGTCTTCCTTGTCCGAGTCAGATCAGGCAGGGCCTTTTTCTGCTGTGTTCACTGCAATGTTTTCCATACCTAGAGGAGGTCTGACCAAAAGAAGGCCGTTAGAGTGTCTCTATGGAATGAATGAATGATGAATTCCAGAACTATATAAGAACTTTTGACATCATCTTCTCTAATCTTTCTAAGTTCTATAAAGAAACTAGGCCTGAGATTGGTTAGTTGATTTCCTCTGTATTCTTTATTCTTGCTCAGGATTGAGGAAACACCAGAATCCCAACTCATTACTTCATTCTGTGACATTCCCTTCTGCCTATAAGAGGCAGGGTAAGAAAGGGTAAAAAACTGATATTTAACAGAAGGCATGGGTAATGTTCTAGACATAGATAAGTTATATAGATACATTTGGATCATTTTCTATCTTAATGTGTCATCTAGTTTGAATTTGTATTTTTGAACCTCGAGTCTTATGGAATAATTGATATTATTACGAAACTAAGTTTTTCAGGTGCATGTTTTTGAAGTGTCCTAATTTTTATATCAATATATTTCCATGTGTGATAGCTTATTTTGGATTCTAATTTTATAATAGACATAATTTTTTACCATTCTTTAGAATTTGTAGGCCATTGTGAGGTTCATTATCTATAAATTGCAGTTTTTCAAATGTAATAGAGTCTGTAATAATTTATAGTTACTATTAGAAAAGATAAAATGGTTCCTTAGCTTGAAAATTTTGGGTTAAGAAGAAAATGCTAAGACAGCTGATTGTCTTCCGAAGGCCCCTTGATTGATTCACAGTTGAAATTTAGGGATTCTTCATATCAGAATCTTAAGAGAAAGTCTTTAACTTCCACATTATTAGCTAAGCAAAAGAAGTGCTAGTTGGAAATGAGAAAGTATTAATAGATGCCAAACTTTATAGCCCAACTGAACTATAGTTTCCCTGTTGGCTTATATAATTGGCTACGGTGATTTCCAAAATCTCCTCTTTTTCTTAATTACTCTGTTGCCATACACATACATACAAATATTTGTGTACCCACAGTAACATGTGCATATACAAGCCAATTCATCTACATGCAAAAACTATTCACTTCCAACTGTAGAGAGTACATCTCAGTCTTTTAATCCCAGATTCCTCAGCCTGGCACATCTTAGACTTTCAGTAAATGCTTCAAAAATGAATTTTAAAGTAGCTCTTTACTTATAAAGAAAACATATCCTTTAAGCTAATTGTATACATTTTCTATTGCTGCAAATTACTACAAACTTGAAAGCCATTAATATCCATTTATTATTTTACAGATCCGTAGGTCAAAATCTGCTGCTGATCACACTGGGCTAAAATCCTGGTGTTGCCCAGAACTGCATACCTTTCTCCGGGTTCTGGGTAGAATCCATGCCCTTCTTTTCTAGTTGCTAGAATCTGCCCAGTCTCCTTGGCCAATGACCCTCTTTCTCCACTTTCAAAGCTAACAAAGAGAAATCGAGTCCTTCTTATATCACATCACTCTGACCTCTTCCATCTTCCATCTCCTACTAGTAACTGATCCTTCTGCCCCCCTTTTTTAAGGACCCTGGTGATGACAATGGGTCTTTCATATAATCTTCCTTTCCCAAGTTCCGTCATCACATCTTCAAAGTTGCTTTTCTAAAAGGTAACACCTTCAGTGTGAAGTATATATTTTTATATACTTAAAAATACAAGGGAAGGAATGTACTAAACTTTTAAAGCCAAGTGATTTGAAAGATAGAATTTTACAATTAAAAATATGATATCAAATGAATACACCATTCTTTTTATAGTCTGTTTTAAAAAAATAGATTACTTAATGTTTCATATATATGTACACAATTTGGTCTCATGGTGGCATATTTAGAGTGACTTATGAGAAACTGATGACTTTACAAGAAGACAATTTACATATTTAAGAAACAAAACTGTAAAATGTTTTAAACATTTTGATTCAAATCCTGAAATACTTTGGTATTTTTATTCTTTCTTTACAAGGGATTATTAAACTTAATTTTAAACTGAATTCACATTATTAAGGGCATTTATTATGATACTGGTGGTGGTTTATTTGCTAAGTCATATTTGACTCTTTGCAACCCCATGGATTTTTTAGCCTGCCAGGCTCCTCTGTTCATGGGATTTTTAAAACAATACTGGAGTGCGTTGCCAAAGATCCACTGGAGAGGGGATTGGATACCCACTCCAGTGTTCTTGGGCTTCCCTTGTGGCTCAGCTAGTAAAGATCTGCCTGCAGTGCAGGAGACCTGGCTTCAATCCCTGGGTTGGGAAGGTCCCCTGGAGAAGGGAAAGGCTACCCACTCCAGTATTCTGGCCTGGAGAATTCCATGGACAGTATAGTCCATGGGGTCACAAAAAGTCAGACACGACTGGGTGACTTTTGGGGCTTCCCTGGTAGCTCAGTTGGTAAAGAATCTGTCTGAACTGCAGGAGATCCAGGTTCAGTTCCTGGTAGGGAAGACCCCCTGGAGAAAGAAATGGCAACCCACTCTAGTATTCTTGTCTGGAAAATCCCATGGACAGAGGAGCCTGGCAGGCTACAGTCCATGGTGTTGCAAAGAGTCGGACATGACTTAGTGACTAAACCACCACATTATACTAGAGTGTATTTGTTCACAGTTCTGCATCTCCTGTTTGTATTCCTTTTTTCCTTTATTACAGCTAGAATGTAAGATACATTTCTGTCCATATTGGGCCTTTAAGAGGTTATATAGGTAATGGAAATGCATATATATGAATTCAAGTTCTGCCTCTTCCAAAATTAATTGCCGTAAGGAAAGTTGGTTAGTCTCGTAGAGTTTACTTAGACTTTTTCAATTTAGTTTACTAGCCTGTAAAATGGTCTAGTCTGAAGACCAGGGGAGTTACAAGAATTCAATGACATAAGGAATGTGAAAGTTTATGGTATAGGGCCTGGTCTGTGTTAAATGACCAATGAATGCTTTGCTTTTCTTGTCCTGTTAACTAGAAATTAATTTCAGACTTACAGCTTCTAAATGTATATTTCCAGCTTGGATGCCTCTGTTGAATTCCAGACTTATACATCCCACAGCAATAAATGACCTCTTGACTTAGATATCTAAACAAATCTCAAATTCCATGTGTCCCAAATAAAACTCCTAATAGTCTCCTTTAAATCTGCCCCATCTTCAGCTTTCCTAATCCCATCCTTCCAGGGCTTCCCAGGTGGCACTAGTGGTAAAGAACCTGCCTGCCAATGCAGGAGACATAAGAGACCTAGGTTCAATCCCTGGGTCAGGAAGATCCCCTGGAGGAGGGCATGGCAACCCACTCCCGTATTCTTGCCTGGAGAATTTCATGGACAGAGGAGCCTGCAGGGCTATAGTCTATTGGGTCACAAAGAGTCAGGCATGACTGAAGCTATTTGCATGCACACATGCATGCCAATCTTCCAAGTGCTCTGTCAAAGATCCTGGGGACGTGGGGAGAGGCTCTTTGACTCATCTTACTCTCTTACACATCAGTCCCAATCTACTACCAAGTCCAGTTGCTGAAGAATCCAGAATCTGGCTACTTGTCAGCACCTTTTCTGCTGCAATGATTGTGTAGCCAATATCATTCCTACTACTACAGAAGCCTCTCAGCATCGCTGTCTGCTTCTTTACTTATTGTGGATTCACCATAGAGTATCAGTCAGTCAGTCAATGTTGATTCTCTATGTGAAGCCCTTCAACAATAATTCCTCATGTCAGAGTAAAAGTCTTAGATCTTACAACCACACTCAAGGTCCTAGGCAGTTGGTCTTCTTTATCTTTGTCATTACATCATCTCTTATTATCACGGTTTCCCTGGTGGCTCAGATGGTAAAGCATCTCCCTGCAATGCAGGAGACTCGGGTTCGATCCCTGGATTGGGAAGATGCCCTGGAGAAGGAAATGGCAACCCACTCCAGTACTCTTGCCTGGAAAAATCCATGGATGGAAGAGCCTAGTAGGCTATAGTCCAGTCACAAAGAGTCAGACATGACTGAGTGACTCACTTTCACTTTCTTTTCAGTTTCGTCTCTTATTACCTTTCTCCCCACTTAACTCTGCTTGGGCTACACTTGTTCTTAATATTCTTTATGTATCCCCACTGAGGGTATTTGCAATAACTATTTTCTCAGCATGCAACACTTGCTTTTTATTTTATATTGCAGTTGTGGCTCAGACGGTAAAGCATCTGCCTACAATGCAGGAGACCCGGGTTCGATCCCTGGGTCGGGAAGTTCCTCTGGAGAAGGAAGTGGCAACCCACTCCAGTATTCTTGCCTGGAAAATCCCATGGACGGAGGAGCCCAGTAGGCTACAGTCCATGGAGTTGCAAAGAGTTAGATATGACTGAGCGATTTCACTTTCATTTCATAACCAATTAACAATGTTGTGATAGTTTCACATGGACAGCAAAGGGACTCAAGGGATACATACACATGTATCCACTCTTTCCCAAACTCCCATCTCATCCAGTGTCACATTACACTGAGCAGACTTGCCTGTGCTGTACACTGGGACCTTGCTTTTTTGAGATAGCCTCAAAGCTCATTTCCTCCATGCCTGTGTCTTCAAGTCATGAATCCAGTGTTGCTTCCCAACAAACAATTTAGCCCGATCAGTCCCTCCATTTCAAATTGAAGCCTTCACCACTTGTACTGCCAATCCTCTTCATCCTATTCTCTCTTTGTCCAAGAGCACTTATCATCTTCATTTACATGGTAGAATTTATTTATTATTCATTCTTTATTCTCTGTTCCTTTGACTGGAAAGCATGATTGTGGAGCTGCTTTTTTTGTTGTTGTTGTTCAGTGATATTTCTCAAGTTTCTAGAATGGTGTCTGACACATAATAGATGCTCAATAAATACAGGTGGAATGAATTGGGTAAACAGTAATTAGATCAGAAAAATGCAGAGTTGTTTACATTTTATTCCATACTATTTATTTTAAAAGAACCCATTTAGACTGAAGAGCAGTGAGAGTATTCTATTTGCAGTTTGGAAAACACTTGGAAAACCGCATAGATTAGTAGTTAAGATAATGGTGGTACTTTTGAAATTGCACTCCCCTGGATTTATTGCTGTTACTGCCACATAAAAATCTCATTGGGATCATCAGCTTTCTGATTTTTCTATCAATCTCAGTTCAGTTCAGTCGCTCAGTCATGTCTAACTCTTTGCGACCCCATGGACTGAAGGATGCCAGGCCTCCCTGTCCATCACCAACTCCCAGAGTTTACTCAAACTCATGTCCATTAAGCCAGTGATGCCATCCAACCATCTCATCCTCTGTCATCCCCTTCTGTTGCTGCCCTCAATCTCTCCCAGCATCAGGGTCTTTTCAAATGAATTGATTCTTTGCATCAGGTGGCCAAAGTATTGCAGTTTTAGCTTCAGCATCAGTCCTTCCAATGAATATTCAGGACTGATTTCCTTTAGGATGGGCTGGTTGGATCTCCTTGCAGTCCAAGGGACTCTCAAGAGTCTTCTCCAGCACCACAGTTCAAAAGCATCAATTCTTCCGCACTCAGCTTTCTTTATAGTCCAACTCTCATATGCATACATGACTACTGGAAAAATCGTATCTTTGATTATATGGATCTTTGTTGGCAAAGTAATATCTCTGCTTTTTAATATGCTGTTTAGGTTGGTCATAACTTTTCTTCCAAGGAGCAAGCATCTTTTAATTTCATGGCTGCAGTCACCAACTGCAGTGATTTTGGAGCCCCCCAAAAAAGTCTCTCACTGTTTCCACTGTTTCCCCATCTATTTGCCATGAAGTGAAGGGACCAGTTGCCATGATCTTAGTTTTCTGAATGTTGAATTTTTAGCGAATTTTTCACTCTCCTCTTTCACTTTCTTCAAAAGGCTCTTTAGTTCTTCACTTTCTGCTATAAGGGTGGTGTCATCTGCATGTCTGAGGTTATTGATATTTCTCCTGCAATCTTGATCTGTATCAACCTGCTGCTGCTGCTGCTTGAGCAGTGAGAGTATTCTATTTGCAGTTTGGAAAACACTTGGAAAACCGCATAGATTAAGTAGTTAAGATAATGGTGGTACTTTTGAAATTGCACTCCCCTGGATTTATTGCTGTTACTGCCACATAAAAATCTCATTGGGATCATCAGCTTTCTGATTTTTCTATCAATCTCAGTTCAGTTCAGTCGCTCAGTCATGTCTAACTCTTTGCGACCCCATGGACTGAAGGATGCCAGGCCTCCCTGTCCATCACCAACTCCCAGAGTTTACTCAAACTCATGTCCATTAAGCCAGTGATGCCATCCAACCATCTCATCCTCTGTCATCCCCTTCTGTTGCTGCCCTCAATCTCTCCCAGCATCAGGGTCTTTTCAAATGAATTGATTCTTTGCATCAGGTGGCCAAAGTATTGCAGTTTTAGCTTCAGCATCAGTCCTTCCAATGAATATTCAGGACTGATTTCCTTTAGGATGGGCTGGTTGGATCTCCTTGCAGTCCAAGGGACTCTCAAGAGTCTTCTCCAGCACCACAGTTCAAAAGCATCAATTCTTCCGCACTCAGCTTTCTTTATAGTCCAACTCTCATATGCATACATGACTACTGGAAAAATCGTATCTTTGATTATATGGATCTTTGTTGGCAAAGTAATATCTCTGCTTTTTAATATGCTGTTTAGGTTGGTCATAACTTTTCTTCCAAGGAGCAAGCATCTTTTAATTTCATGGCTGCAGTCACCAACTGCAGTGATTTTGGAGCCCCCCAAAAAAGTCTCTCACTGTTTCCACTGTTTCCCCATCTATTTGCCATGAAGTGAAGGGACCAGTTGCCATGATCTTAGTTTTCTGAATGTTGAATTTTTAGCGAATTTTTCACTCTCCTCTTTCACTTTCTTCAAAAGGCTCTTTAGTTCTTCACTTTCTGCTATAAGGGTGGTGTCATCTGCATGTCTGAGGTTAGTGATATTTCTCCTGCAATCTTGATCTGTATCAACCTGCTGCTGCTGCTGCTGCTGCTAAGTCGCTTCAGTCATGTCCGACTCTGTGCAACCCCGTAGATGGCAGCCCACCAGGCTCCTCTGTCCCTGGGATTCTCCAAGCAAAAACACTGGAGTGAGTTGCCATGTCCTTCTCCAACGCAGGAAAGTGAAGAGTGAAAGTGAAGTCGCTCAGTCATGTCCAACTCTCAGCGACCCCATGGACTGCAGCCTATCAGGCTCCTCCACCCATGGGATTTTCCAGGCAAGAGTACTGGAGTGGGTTGCCATTGCCTTCTCCGCTGACTTCAGATACTTAGCCAGGTAGTTGATGCTGCTA
This sequence comes from Aepyceros melampus, assembly GCA_006408695.1. Taxonomy (NCBI): domain Eukaryota; kingdom Metazoa; phylum Chordata; class Mammalia; order Artiodactyla; family Bovidae; genus Aepyceros; species Aepyceros melampus. The sequence continues at coordinate 251,770 of SJXQ01008105.1, read as the reverse complement.
AGTCACTTCAGTCATGTCCGACTCTGTGTGACCCCATAGATGGCAGCCCACCAGGCTCCCCCGTCCCTGGGTTCTCCAGGCAAGAACACTGGAGTGAGTTACCATTTCCTTCTCCAATGCATGAAAGTGGAAAGTGAAAGTGAAGTCGCTCAGTCGTGTCCGACCCTCAGCGACCCCATGGACTGCAGCCTTCCGGGCTCCTCCATCCATGGGATTCCCCCTCACCAAAAAAAAATCTTGATTTTAAAAATATTTTTGCCCTGTACTTTTTTTTTCTAAGCATCCTCAATTCATAAATATAGACATTCAGTTGAAGCCATCTTTTCAAGATAAGGAAATATAGCTCCAACTGAAAACATAAAGTTCCATCATGATTTATCTCCATATGTCTTTCTCCTATATACCCAGCATTTTTTATTCATTTCATGTTAGTACATATGTATTCTGTCACCAGATCTTGAATTGCCGTTCTTATGTTGGATTTGTGACATCGTGCGTCATCAAAAGCTGTTCTCAAAAACACAGATTCAATTACGTCTAACAAACAGGCCAAATATCTAATCTACCACCATTAAAGCTATATTAACCTGCTTTTATCCAGTGGGGGCTGACTAACAGAGTAAAGCCACATCTGTGTCCACAGCTGCTTCCTTTTAGGCAAGAACCATAGCATAATATTCGGGACAAGGGCCTTTGAAAGAGTCTGTACATAAAGCATAATTTTAGGTATCAGGCAAAGCCTGTGTTTACTGTTCTGGGCCTCGAGTTAACCATCTGTTTCCCCACTTACAGAGAGTCCACTTTGTCTTTTTTGGGTTCCTGCTGCATTCCCTTCTGTTTCAGTCATTAAAAACCTATTTTCTAGAGGTTTTCATTTATGTCTTAGTGTGAAGTATTTATCCCGGAAGTAATTGCTTTTATAGCTTAATTTTCAACTAAATGAATAGTTTTTTTTTTCCCCCATTAAAAAGTTGGATATGAGTAAGTTGGTAGGAGAACTATTATTAGAGGGAATTGTGATAATTTCAGGAGGTATTTCAGCCTAATCCATTGTTTTATAGTGTCTGATCCTGAACTTACAATTTTATATCTTCAGGTTATTTTGTTACTGGATGGCACTTAATGTTTTCCTTGGTTGTAAAATGTCTTGACTTTTTTTGGTGCAGCTTCAAAAATCTAGAAATGAATGAAATGATCAAATTTATATATAACAATGGCTTTTCTAGCAGCCATTCGTATAACGCTGCTCTTAAGTTTACAGGTTTATCATTACCATCATTCTAAATTCCATATATATGTGTAAGTATACTGTATTGGTGTTTTTCTTTCTGGCTTACTTCACTCTGTATAATCGGCTCCAGCGTCATCCACCTCATTAGAACTGATTCAAATGTATTCTTTTTAATAGCTGAGTAATACTCCATTGTGTATATGTACCACAGCTTTCTTATCCATTCATCTGCTGATGGACATCTAGGTTGCTTCCATGTCCTGGCTATTATAAACAGTGCCGCAATGAACATTGGGGTACACATGTCTCTTTCAATTCTGGTTTCCTTGGTGTGTATGCCCAGCAGTGGGATCACTATGTTTAAACAACCATTTGTTGTTTTTTCCTTGTGAAATATGTTCTCATTAACATTTTAAATATTAATAATATTTACTTATTCTATGTGATTATAGAGTAGTGCTTGCCTTATACATTTATTTAATGTATTTTTGAAATATAAATGTTTTACCATTTTATGTTTAGACTCTATTTTAAAAATTCTTAAAGAGCCTCTCTTCATTCAGACAACAATGAATTAATTACCATTTTCTTCTAAAATTTTGGGTTTGATTTGAAATAGGGTTTTAGAACATTTTTGGAATTCAGTTATGTGAATGGTAATTTCCATTTAAATAAGTTAATTGTGGGTTTTTTCTAAGTTGTAATACAGAATTTTTAGCAAATTTAGTTGAATAATGTATATGCCTTTTCTGTTGGTTTATTATGATATTAGATCAATTAAATGATGTTCAGTTAATATAAAGAACACATTGGAATTAGAAGATTAGGTAGAAATTATACTATGAGTGATAGAAGCCAGATAATAGTGGAGAGAGAAGTAGATTGGAGGTGAGGACATGGAGAAATACAATTTAGATTGCTTTTTTCCAAGGTGCTGGATAATGAGAAATAAAAAAAGAAAAATAGCTAAGGAATTTGATTTGGAGAGAAAATTTTAATTTATGAATAGAAGAGAGAGACTTGAGCATATTTGCCAAAGGAAAAGTAGAGATGGAAAGATTTATAGCATAGGATGGTTCAGTCAAAGCACTGGTAGAATTAGACCTGAAGAAGCAGGAAGAGGGAATCTAACCCCTAGATGGATCTGTTAACAGTGGCTGAAGACAGGCACTGTTTCCATTGAGTTAGGAAATAGACAATAGAGATGGATATGGTGCATGTGTATTGGTAGGAAGGAGGGTCTGTAATTGAGACAGTTTCTATAACATGACTTTTATATGTTCCATAAAATAAGGAAAAACGCTCAGTATGAAGAGGAGGGTGATAGATGTTATTTATGTCTGGATTTTTTCATGCATTTATTTAGTAAATACTTATTCAATGTTGCCACATGTAAAGCCCTGGACTAGGACCAAGAAATCCTTTAATGAGTTTAATTATGGAACACAGTATCTGGGAGATTAGAGCATATTTTAAGCTAAGCAAAATGACTGTCCAGAAATTTTTGAGTCCATTAGGCCCATATCTACCATTATCAGTGCTTAATAAATGAGGGTGCTGCTGCTGCTAAGTTGCTTCAGTCATGTCTGACTCTATGCAGTCCTATAGACGGAAGCCCACCAGGCTCCGCTGTCCCTGGGATTTTCCAGGCAAGAACACTGGAGTGGGTTGCCATTTTCTTCTCCAATGCATCAAAGTGAAAAGTGAAAGTGAAGTTGCTCCATTGTGTCCGACACTCAGCTACCCCATGGACTGCAGCCCATCAGGCTCCTCCATCCATGGGATTTTCCAGGCAAGAGTACTGGAGTGGGATGCCATTGCCTTCTCCGAGTAAATGAAGATATTGCTTTGTAAATTTCAATTCCATCACATTAAGTAATGATCTGCTATCCTAAGAGTGAGTAATGGAAAATTCAGAAATGCCAGATTCCAAATAAATTGTTTAGGGGAGAAAAAATATTCTTTATCGTTATCTAGGAAACATCTATCATGATATAAAAATATCCATTCAATAATACAACATTATTCATAGTAAGGGTCAGCAGATTCTTATTCATTTTTAGTTTTTAAAGTTTTTTGGAATAAATATGGTGTGTTTTTTTCCCAGAATTAATTATATCAGGTCATTTCCATCTTACCAAAGGATATTTTTGAAGGTCTGTTCATCTCCTCCTTATTAATTTCTCTTCTAACATGTATGCCTTTGAGCAGTGATTTTTTAATCTTCCATGTTTTACATTTTACAATGTAATATATTGAAAAATCTGGGCCTCACTATCATAAAATCAAATGATTTTTATAGTCCTTCGGTGAAAACATATTACATTTAGAACATAAACCTATGCAATTTTAGGAATAAAGTATGTTAACATACTGTGTTAGAAATATTTGAGGGAGCTAAGACCAGATAAAATAGGGGATTTAGTGAAATGTTTAATGTCTACCAACCAACATGAGTAAAACTCACAGTTTGATATGTGATGGAAAGGACAGGCAAAAGAAAGTATAAGACATGTAAAGGATTGAGAAAAAATAACCTGAATATTATTTATGACAATCTCTTTTATGTCACTTTCACTACCTCTGTGTCACTCTGATGGTGATAATGTTTTGGGGGGAGATTTAGGATAATATCTCTTCCATTTATTGATGTACTAGTTGTTTGGGGGTGTTACTTGATAATGACAACAGAAGAGCCTTTACACTAAGAATATTGGCATTGTTAAGTGATAAATACTTATATAATTTTTCTTTCTGATCTTTGTTATAAAATGTCAAGGTAGGAATCTAAAAGAGATGCAAGCTTATATAGTGTTTGCACTGTTGAAATGTATTTTCTGTGCTTAAATATTTAGTTGAGGTGAACTCAAATATGTGTAACAGATTTTAAAACTTTGTAGTAGGTTTTGAATTTTGTCTTCAAGGAGTTCATAGTTCCATAAGTCACTGGAAACCCATTCAGGTTAATTACAATGGATTTTTTTTTAGTGTGATAATAAAAGTAAGTTTGAATAGTTGCATGAATAGTTGTTTGAATAGTTGCATCCTTGAAATAGGCAAGGGCCTAGAAAACTGTTTAAGGAAGTATAAGGGATAATGCTTTGAACTGTATTTTTAAGAAGATAGCCAGAAAGTTGGAAATTAGGGATCGAGGAAAGACAGCAAAAAATATTCAAGGCAGAAAGAACCAAGGGTATTTGACCCTACCCTGTTGTTTGTTGTTGGAGCATGCGTTTTGGAGGCTCATGTGATCGGAAGTGAGACTGCAGAGGAAACAAGGCCAGATGGTGGAGGGTCATTATTTCATGTTCAGGATCCTTTATCCCATCAGGGAGAGCCAACCACATAGCCAGAGTCAAAGCTATATTTCTGATCTAAGAAATCTTTCCTTCTCAATGATCCATGTGGACCACAACATTGAGATGGAGAGACTGGCTGTGGAGAAATCTTTTGGAACATAATTGACATAAACTGTGGAACTGGTGATGAGTCCTTGGCTACTGTAGTGGGAATGGGAGTAGGGTTCTAACTCTCGATAAGGTGACTGACAGTGGAGCGGCAGAAAGGATTTAGCTTGTTATTTAGAGACTAGATGGCTAGAGGGAAGTACAAGAAATAATCTAGAGAAGAGACAGGAGTGACTAGAGGGTTTGATGAGATGAATTCATTTGAATTTTAGCTTGCAGTCATTTTTATAATAAGTTTTATTTTTTAGTTTGTTTTGCTTTACAATACTGTATTCATTTTGCTATACATCGACGTGAATCAGCCACGAGTGTACATGAACTCCCAATCCCGACCGCCACCTCACCCCTCCCTCCCCACACCATCTCTCTGGATTATCCCCGTGCATCAGTCCCAAGCATCCTGCATCCCGCATTGAACCTAGACCAGCAATTCGTTTCACTTATGATATCATACATGTTGCACTGCCACTCTCCCAAATCATCCCACCCTCTCCCTCTCCCACAGAGTCCAAAAGGCTGTTCTATACATCTGTGTCTCTTTTGCTGTCTCGCATACAGGTTTATCATTACCATCTTTCTAAATTCCATATATATGTGTAAGTATACTGTATTGGTGTTTTTCTTTCTGGCTTACTTCACTCTGTATAATCGGCTCCAGCGTCATCCACCTCATTAGAACTGATTCAAATGTATTCTTTTTAATGGCTGAGTAATACTCCATTGTGTATATGTACCACAGCTTTCTTATCCATTCATCTGCTGATGGACATCTAGGTTGCTTCCATGTCTTGGCTATTATAAATAGTGCTGCAATGAACATTGGGGTACATGTGACTCTTTCAATTCTGATTTCCTCGGTGTGTATGCCCCGCAGTGGGATCGCTGGGCAGTTATGAGGACATTTGAGTAGAGAATCCCAACAGAAAGTATGAAGTTCAGAGTAAAGGCTTTTTAACTTTAGAAAATAAGTATAAATATGGAGGACAGCATCAACCCTATCAATAGAGTTCTGGATTCTATTTTAACCCATCACTGTGTGATTTGTTCTAATAAATTACCAGGTACTGATATTAAGTTAACAAGTGAAGATATAACAGAGTTCTTACTGTTTGCTAAAAACAAACAAAACAATAATAAAAAAAAAATCACAAAAAGTGGTTGAAGAGTTAGTGTTTGTAGTTTAATTTTTATCAACTTGAAATTCGAAAGGAAAATCTGAAATAATACTTGACTTTTTTCCCTAGTAATCTCATACGAAAAAGAAATAATCAAATATTCATGATAGAATGAATTTTATTATTTATTCCCATTGAAACATAACTATGGACGCTAGAGACCATTTTTCCTATGTTAAAGTATAATTTTCACAGTAATAAAATCATGAAACATAAAATGAACATAAGTCAAAGATTATATTTAACTCATGAATTAATGAGGCAATCAGGAAGGTATTAAACCTAGTTCAAATGAGGATTTAACTTTCAGGAATTTATATTCTTAACCAGACAAAATTAATTTACATTGTTATCAACAGGATCCTTTACGTTGCTATGGACAGAAATCTTCCGCACTGCTATCAGTGTCCTCAGATTTGGACTTCCCTGGTGACTCAGACGTTAAAAGAATCGTCCTGCAATGCAGGAGACCTGGGTTCCATCCCTGGGTTGGGAAGATCCCCTGGAGAAGGGAAAGGCTACCCACTCCAGTATTCTGGCCTGGAGAATCCCATGGACAAAGGAGCCTGGCAGGCCACAGTCCATGGGGTCACAAAGAGTCTGAAATGACTGAGTGACTGACACTTCCTCTAACTTCAGATCTATTCCTAGAGCTGTCAAATAGTCTGGTCTGAAGCAGTCAGAGATGCATATGCAGATTTGTATATTTATAAAGTTAGTAATATCCCCTAGTCTTGCTCAATGTAGGTCTCTTAGTGAGCTATTGGTGAAATTAATTTGTTTCCTGTTTAGTAGAGATGGTAAAGGCGTCTGCCTACAATGCGGGAGATCCAGGTTCAATCCCTGGGTCGGGAAGATCCCCTGGAGAAGGAAATGGCAATCCACTCCAGTACTCTTGCCTGGAAAATCCCATGTACGAAGGAGCCTGGTGGGCTACAGTCCATGGGGTCACAAAGAGTCGGACATGACTGAGTGACTTCACTTTCACTTTCACTTTAGTAGAGTAGCGCTGAAAATAAGTGAAAGTGTAAAAGTAAACTGGGATTCACTTAACTATAGTTTTAAGAGTGCTAGTGAAGTAATCAAGTAATCTACATGGCCAGTTCTGCTTCCAGTATAGTGATAAAGAATCCACCGGCCAATGCAGGAGACACAGGAAGACGCAAGTTCAATCCCTGGTCGGGAAGATCCCCTGGAGGAGGAAACGACAACCCACTCCAGTATTCTTGCCTGGAGAATCCCATGGACAGAAGAGCCTGGTGGGCTGTAGTCTATAGAATCGCAAGGAGTCAGACACAACTGAACAACTGAGCATGCATACTAAAAATCAACATAGTTATTACCCAGAGAGAACGCAAGATTTGCCTGGTGTCTCAGAGGCAGTTGTTCAGTGGCAAGGTTGTAAGTTGTCTACATCAACAATATGAGTTCTTTCTTCTGTTTCATACATCACAATGCAGGACTAGGAATAGCAAGTAGTTTTGAAAATTGTTTGAGCTCTTTCAGAGCATCGGGTGCCATTTATTATCCCTGCTTATCATTTAGACATTCATCCATCCATCCAACAAGTTCACTCTAATAATTAAAATGATCCAGGAATAAAACAGAACTAACAAAATAAGATTTAGCCCTGGCTCCTGGCCAATAGATACAAAGGTAGGATTGGAGGCTGGAGATTACAGTAGCTCTTTTAACAGTGGGGAAAGGAGGATAAACTTGCCCTTGGAATGTGTCTGGATTGCTTGGTTATACAAATGTGTGACTGTAGAACTCACATGTGTGGTGCTTTTCTTAATTGTATAATAGGTACCATGGTGACATAAATAAACTTCTTTACTGATTTTCTGTTCTTTTTCTTATTAGCTCCTCACTGCAGAAAACTATTGATTATGCCCTAATTCTACTGGATATCCTTGGGGAAAAAAAAATATATATAGTACTTATTTCCGTATATGGTCATTGGAATGTGATCTCACAGGTCTGCTCTTGCAAACCTCTGCAACTACCTTAAATATCAGATTCTTCATTCTTTAAGCTCAGTAAGTTGGGGACATATAGTACAGAGTCCGTTTCTATGGCAATGGTTGTCATGCTGGAATGTGTACACAACTCTCCTGCCAACTTGTCAAATGCAGAGTCCTAGGCCCCAACCTTTGTGTTACGACTTAATAAACCTGGGATCCTAGATAGTGGTGCACAGGTGTCTGTATTTAGTTACACCCTCCTGATCAGAGGACCCCTAATGTGATTGATCCAAGACCACACTTTAAGAAACACCAGCTCTGGTTTTCTGAAGATAGATGAGAGCTCTCTATCCTTGGCATGGGTGATTCCTATACATTATTTGAATAGCTAAATGTTGAGTTGGCCGAAAGAGTTATTGGAGTAAATGGAAAACCCAAACAAACTTTTTGGCCAACCCAATATTTACATCTCCCTAAGAACTGAGAGATGGAGAAGGCAATGGCACCCTACTCCAGTACTCTTGCCTGGAAAATCCCATGGATGGAGGAGCCTGGTAGGCTGCAGTCCATGAGGTCGCTAAGAGTCGGACATGACTGAGTGACTTCACTTTCACTTTTCACTTTCATGCATTGGAGAAGGAAATGGCAACCCACTCCAGTGTTCTTGGCTGGAGAATCCCAGGGACAGAGGAGTCTGGTAGGAGGCCATCTATGGGGTCGCACAGAGTCGGACACGACTGAAGCAACTTAGCAGTAGCAGCAGCAAGAATTGAGAGATACAGTAAATTTGCTCCACAAGGGTAAATTTTAGGCAAAATCTTCCAGGTTTCAGCTCTCAGAAAAGACTGATTGTTAATTCATCAGAAGACTGCTTACAAAGAGAGATCTATCTTGAGAATTTTCAGATGTATTACAGGCACAGAAATTTTTAATGGGCAAAGATTAAGTATAAATTGATCTTTACAGGACACTTTTTGAAAGTTCTTTAATCCTTGCAATGATAATGACTGAACTTTTAGAGCTGAAACTTAAAACTTCCATGGATATTTAACACTGACAAAAATGGGGATCTATTTGGGAGAAGATTTTGAAATATTCAATATAACCACCTTCACCCCTTTCCTTAATCCTATGAAAATATTCCCTGGTGGCTCAGACAGTGAAGAATCTGTCTGTAATGCAGGAGATCTGGGTTCAGTCCCTGGGTTGGGGAACCTGGGTTCAGTCCCCAGATTCAGATCCCCTGGAGAAGATAATGGCAACCCACTCCAGTATTCTTGTCTGGAGAATCCCTTGGACAGAGGAGCTTGACGCGCTACAGTCCATGGGGTTGCAAAGAGTCAGATACAACTAAGCGACTAATATGAAAATATTAGCTTTTAAAAAAAGGAAAAGCAACAGAGATCATGTGAAGAGGACTCTTTTTAAAATCCAACAAACTGCTACATAAAAAAAAAAATCTAATAGTGTATTGGAGTGTTTCTATGTTTGTAAATAAAAATTACCAGATATTTTAGACCTGAATTTTTTTTTCATTTTCCATGTGAAAGATAATAGTTATCAGTTGCTTTAAAACCAATTAATAAGGGATTAAGAGAACAGAGGAACATAATCAGATTTTTAAGAAACAGATTTCCATTTTAATTCTCTGAGTGTGACACAGGTCTGTTGAACTTTTCTCTGTTAATAAAAGTGTTTTATAACTATGTTCAGTCTGGAAAACACTAGTTTTATGTGTTTATTGAAGACATGAAATGTAGCTAATGCAACTGAGGAGTTAAATTTGAAACTTTATTTTATTTATTTTAATATAAATTACCACATTTGGCAGATAACTATTGTATTGGCTATATTGCTCTAGAAGAAAACACAATATGCACTTTTCATAACTGAAGGAGTGCTCACTGACTTCTTCATGAGCACAGAAAGCTTTATAAATATTTAGCATTGGAATTTATAAAAGTAGCTTCGTAGGGAGTAGTTCTTTGATTTTCTCATACTTGGTTTATCTGTTATTTAGTCACTAAGTCAATGTCTGACTATTTTGCGACCCCATGGACTGTAGCCCACCAGACTTCTCTGTCCTTGGGATTTTCCAGGCAAGAGTACTGGAGTGGGTTGCCAAGCCCTACTCCAGGGGTTATTTCTGGCTGAGGGATCGAGCCTGTATCTCCTGCATTGGCAGGTGGATTCTTTACCATCTGAGCCACCAGGGAAGCCTGAGAGATAGTTATTATTTCTCTCTCTGCTTTTATTTTGAAAGTCCCTTTCTTAAAGCAAGTGAATATTAGAGAGTGAATCAGGAGGTTTGTGTTACACAACACTTGGAGTAACCGAATTCTGAGTGCTGCCCCTGGAATTTTGAGCACAGTATCCCTAGCCATCCTGTAAGCTATGTCACTGTCTGAAGAAATGTCTTATTGTCTCTGGTATCTACAGTGCCTAGCATGCATTTGGTTCCTGATAAATCTTTATGCAAGTAAATCAGGAACATATATTTCAATTTTAAGTATGTCCAGCAATGAGAAATCAGTGATATACTATATAAAACTCATCCTTTACTATATATTAACAGAACCCATTGTATGAATTTGCCCTTTGATCTCTACAGCTATTGATTTGCTCTGCATGTACTGAGAACTTACTTTGTAGCTACAGTCCATGGGGTCACAAAAAATTGGACATGACTGAGTGACTAACACTACTTTGTAGCAAGTATTAATTTTAAGTATTTGGAACACAAATATTATGTGGACATATGTGTCTTTTAAAATCTATTAATGAATAAAGATGAGAATAAAATAAATTGCTGCATTGTCAAAAAGAAACAGTGTAGTAATTGAGGGGTATGTACAGTGTGGCTTTGAAGGCAAAGAAAGAAGTGACTTTTTTCTGGCTGAGGCCAAGATGAAGAGGATACATGCAGAGAAGGCTGTACTAGGGAAACGACAGCTGCGGCAGACTTTGAAAGATGAGCTGAAACAGGCCTGGTGGTGAGTCAGGAAGATAAGTCCTGATGTGCTCCAGACTTTATTAAGAACTGTAGAGACCATCCTCACTTCATTTCTCCCAGTGTGCCATGAGGTAGGTGTCCTTAAACTCATTTGAGTGACAACATAGCTAAGACTCAAAATTTAAGAATCCTGCTCAAGATAATTTCATTATTCAGTGAGGGAGCCAAGCTTTGAACCTAAGTTTGTTTAGCAACAGATCCCATGCATTGCACCGTAAATCATTAGTATCAGCAATGAACAGCACAGCACAAGTGTTTGGAGAAGTCACTAAAGTAATGATATCACTGAAGCACAGAATATAAGAAGTGACTAAAGAAGTAGAGCCAGGAAATCTGAAAATCCCTCAGTGTCCTGACAAATACATTGAAATTTTTTTTTTCCTGTAAGTTATGTGGAGGCTTTTGAAAGCATTCGTTTCGACTAGGCAATGACATCATTTTGTTATTGTTTAGTCCTTAAGTCAAGTCCAACTCTTGAGACCCTACAGACTGTAGCCCATCAGTGTTCTCTGCCTATGGGATTTCCCAGGCACTGATACTGAAGTGGGTTCCCATTTCCTGTGGTTCTTATTGTTGTTCAGTTGCTCAGTCATGTCTGACTCTTTGCAACCCCATGGAATACAGCACTCCAGGCTTCCCTGTCCTTCACCATCACCCAGAGTTTGCTCAGATTCATGTCCATTGAGTCAGTGATGCCATCCTACCATCTCATCCTCTGTCGTCCCCTTCTCCTCCTGCCTTCAGTGTTTCCTAGCATCAGGGCCTTTTCCAATGAGTTGGCTCTTCTCATCAGGTGGGCAAAGTATTGCAGCTTCAGCATCAGTCTTTCCAATGAATATTCAGGGTTGATTTCCTTTAGGATTGACTGGTTTGATCTTTTGCAGTCCAAGGGACTCTCAAGAGTTCTCCAGCACCACAGTTCGAAGGCATCAATATTTTGGTGCTCAGCATTTTTTATTGTCCAGCTCTCACATCTGTACATGTTCTTTCCTACTCCGGGGGAACTTCCCAACCCTGCATTGGCAAAAAGGTTCTTTACCACTAGTGCTACCAGAGAAGCCCAATGACATCCTGTGTGTGTGGCATGTCCAACTCTTTGCAACACTATGTACCACAGACCACCAAGCTCCTCTGTCCACAGAATTCTCCAGTCAGGAATACTGGAATGGGTTACCATGCCCTCCTCCAGGGAGTCTTCCTGACCCAGGGATTAAACTCACATCTCTTATATCTCCTACATTGGCAAGCAGGTTCTTTACCACTAGTGCTACCTGGCAAGCCCCTAAGACATCATAGTTTGTCCCAAAATTCAGAAGCTATAGTCAACATTAGATCTCTAGAACCAATTAGTTCGATTGGTTTTTACTGTTTCCTGAATGGACAGTTGCTAGGAAATAGTTGAATTCTACTGTGGTTGTGTGCTGGCTATCAGCCTACATAGAAGTCAAAGTTCACCATAAACAGTCAGCCAAGAGACACACTTGCATGTCTAAGAAATAATTTTGATTGCTTTTCGTATGTATGCCAATAGGATGGAAAGATTTTTCTATGTTGTGTTTTTGATTGTTGGTTTGTTTTCATGTCTGTTTGTGAAAACCTAAGGTAACAGGACAACAGATGTTGAGTCATTTTTTCAAGGTTTCATCATCTCTCTGCTGCTTCCTGGGCTTCCCTGGTGTCTTAATGGTGAAGAATTTGCCTGCCGTTGCAGGAGATGTGGATTTGATCCCTGGGTCAGGAAGATTCCCTGGAGAAGGAAATGGCAGCCCACTCTAGTATTCTTGCCTAGGGAATACCATGTGCAGAGGAGTTGGTGGGCTGCAGCCCATGGGGTTGCAAAAGAGTCAGACACAACTCAGTAACTGCACAACAGTAACTGCTGCTTCCGGGCTTCATGTGCCAGGAGCACCTACTCCCACCTCACAGCTCTGTGGCAGAATGAATAATGTCATCAGAATCAGGCAAGCAGAAACCAGAGCCGAGCGTTGTTCTGATAAGTCCTAGCATGTGTTTTGTGGGGTCAGGGTGAGGAGTTCTCTGCTTTGTTCTTGGCAACCATGAAACTCATGCCACATTGAGACTGAGGGAGAGGGGCCAGAAAGGGGATCTTGACTCATGATGCATCTCTTTCCCCATCTCTCTGATGGAACATTCTTCATGTCCTCCCATGGCTGGGACTGAAGCAAGGCCCCTGCTTCTTGTGCACGTGAGAACATATTTTGTCCCAAGCATAGAGGTATGTTTTTCCTTCCTTTTTTGTTGGTATATGTGATATATTTCTTCTCCTTCTGCTTCAAATCCATTCCTCAACCCACTCCTGGCTGTCCCTCTAGGACCCTTCATTATTGAATGTGTATCACTGTCTTTATTTTCAGTGTGTTTCATAATGTTTAGTAATGCCTACATTTCCAATTTGATGAACAGATTATTTTGAAAAGATATACATGTGTATTTATACTACATTTTGTTTTAGGAATGTTTTGATATAAATTGTTTAGGATTGGTTGTCCATGGAAGTGTCTGTTACCTTGAAACAGGTTTATTCTAGAATTAGTCATTCATTGGTTCAAAAAGTGCTATTGAGCATCACCCATACATATATACATACTAGGTCAGATGCTCTCCCATGTGCTGGGAATAAGGGTTGATCCCTTCTATAAAATGTTATGGCACCATTCAGAATTTTGGTTTGTGATAAACTTTCACAATTCTTACAGAAGGTTGAAAGGACATAGAAAGTATAATGTCTTATTTTCATTGTTTTTTGTTTTGCTTTGTCTTATTTTATCTTAATAATCTATATAAAGTTTGTAAATTAAGAATAAATTTCTTAAAACAAACAACAAAAACAAAAAACCACTAAAACATAATGACCCTGCTTTCAAGGAGCTCACATTCTGCAAGGCAGTGTTTTTCAAAATGGATCCATGGACCAGTAGTATCAGCATCACCTGGGAATGGTTAGAAATGGAGATTCTCAGGCCCTGCCTAGAACTACTGAATCTGAAACTCTTTGCAGGAGGGTGGGGCCCAGTTATCTGCCTTTACATAAACCTTCCTGGTGATTGTGAGAGTTTGAGAAATGCAGCAAAATACAGATAAGAAACATGATTAAGTATATAAGAAAGTGTTGAGTTCTTTGAAGGGAAGAAAGCTGGGAAAGAGGACAGAGTATAAATGGGTACAGTTTTACCTGCCATGGTCAGGGGAAGGTTCTTTGAGGGGCTGCATAAGCACTGGAAGGATGAGAGAAAGCAAACTGTGAGAATATCTGAGCACAGGCTTTGCAGTAATCCAGGTAGAGGATTTGGTGAGTTGTGTGGTTGAAATTGTGATGTGTTGAATGTAGAGATTCCAGAATTTACTGTTGAATTCATTGGAGATGAGTGTGAGTTTGCAGGATTCCATGAAGGTGGTTGGCCTAAGCAACGGATGATTCATTGGCAGTGCCTGATGGTAAAATGGGAGACAAGGCAATGGGGAGGGGCAGGGAAGAGCAGATTTGGGGGAGGAATAACCCATTTGATTTCAGAAATATTGAGTTTCAATGGCATACTAGTGATCCTTGAAGCTGTAGAGAGCCTACTATTCCAGGAGCTGGAAATACTAACTGGGAAAATCAACATCATAGGAGTGGTATTTAAAGAAATCAGCTACCATGAGATCTGCAAGTGAACGAATGTACCTGGAGAAGGAAAGTGGTCTGAAGACCAAGTTCTGGGGCACAGCTCACACTGGGAAAAAGGATTAGTCAAGGACAGTGACGATTTAATGAATGAAAAGTACAAATTTGTCCGAATTTGTTATTTATGCATTCTCTATATGAAAGCTTACATCTGGTCACCCCAACCTCCCATCCCTCCCCCAAGCTCACATCCCTGATTCTGCTTCTGTTTCATAGATAGTTCATTTGTGTCATGTTTTAGGTTCCACATGTAAGTGTCTCATATGGCACCTTGTCTTTCTGGCTGACTTCACTTCATACGGTACTCTCTAGTTACATCCCTGTTGTTGCCAGTGGAATCATTCTGCTCTTTTTTATGGCTGAATAGTATTCTCTGTGTGTATGTTTTTATATATGTGCCACATCTTCTTTATCCATTCAGCTGTCAATGGACATTCAGGTTGTTTCCAGGTCTTGGCTATTGTGAATAGTGCTGCTATGAACATAGGGGTATATGTATCTTTTTGAATTAGAATTTCATCCAGATATATGCTCAGGAGTGGGATTGCTGGGTCAAGTTTAATTTTATGTTTTAGTGTTGCCAACCAGATGGAGTTTGAAGCACTACAAATTGGTTTTTAGAATAATAATTTTATTATTCCTTTTTCAACTCATTCAGAGTGGAAATATCCTGATTTCCCTGGGGTCTTTTTGATATTATCTCTTTTACTTTGTCACTGAGAACTTTCAAAATACCTTCCTAAGATTTTTCTATTGAAGCACCATGGAACTTTAAGAAAAAAAAAAAGATTTTTCGGTGTCAGGGTCACTATTTCAAAACATAACACTGTCACTGGCCTATAAGATTTAGTCTTAACAGGACGTTCCTCTTCAATTAAGTAATATTAGTGCTTACTGGTTACATTTGAATACAGTGAAGGGTGATATTGAAACATGATAGACTTTGCAAAATATAACTTTCGTCTATTTTGGAGGGGTTGGGGCCTCTGCTAAGTTCACTAAAGGGTACTTCTCAGACTCAGAGAGAATAAATGATTGGAAGAGAGACAAGAGACTTGGCAACTGTAAAAGAAGAAAATGAGTTACTTAAAATTGCTACCTTATCAGTATCAGGAGCCTAAGAATGATTTCCCACTTGGAGATTTTTACTTTTGCTCTGAGTATTTATAAATAATAAAAAGAAAATTCCCGAGTAAAAGAAAACAGCCTTCTACTCTAACAGTGGATTTCAAAATTCACGAGGCTGTGCATGCTAATGTAAAATTCACTGGTATGATGCTAGTAACTCTTGATACCACTTTTCCTTGTCCTCAGATTTCATGCAGAGATTGTTGTCCGAGGTGTCTGTTGTGAAATGAACATCACCTCGAGACTTGATTCACACCTTCACTGCCATGGCACATTGCCTAGGCACCTTGTGGAAATTTCTTACCTTCTATTTAGTGAATGCTATTTTTCCCCAGTAAGATTACTTTTCTCCCTAAGGTACTTATTATCCTCAAGTTGACTTTTAGTCAGCAACACTGTAGGCACCTGTCTGTTGGCTTTCAGATCCTGTATTTTAATGAGCCAGTAGTATTTTCTTTTTATTAAGACTGCATTGTGTTTGATTTCAAAGAATTCATTTCTTTTTGATTAAATTTTAAAACTGTATCCCGTATCTAAAAGTCCACTCAAAATGTGCTTTCCTATCAAACTTGCTAAGGAAAAAGTATTACCTTTAAATTGAGTCAACATAAGAAGGTAATATGAGCATGTGTCATGTCTTTCTAAACCTCAGAGCATCTGGCAAAGAGATCTCTGTTTTATGAATGATCCCACACATCTACTTAATGAGTTCACAGCAAGGCACTTGGTACTTGAGGCAGTGAACTCTCAGAAAAAGCTATCATCCATTTACTTTCTGGAAACATTAAGTGTCAGTCTCAAACCGATTTTTTTTTTCACTTGTTGCATCTCATTTCATGTCAACTTGAGTTTATTAGATAATGTAGCATTTTTAATTAATGATGTATCCAGGTCCCCCAGTGAAGTAAATTATGAACCTAATAAGATCTTCATGTTTTAAGGCCATTAAGAAGCATCTTTTTCTTTGTATTTTTTAACATGATGAATGCAACAGCAGGAGCATAATTAAATAGCCACCCAACATCTGAAACAGCTAATGTATCCCCCCTTTCTAAATTAGATAGTCAGGAGGGAGATCGTTAAACATTTCTAATCTTATATTTGATGATAATGTTTATCCAACCTAATAGTTGCCCCCCTTTTCTCTCTTTTTTCTTCCTTAATAATGAAAACATTGCTTCTGGCATTAAATGAGGGCAAGATAAATAGAAAGGCTGTGAGCTTGATGCGCTATTTCCTCTCTATTTTCTGGGTCCTCCCTCCTCCCAACCTACATTTCTTGGAACCTTTCCCCTCTCTGTTTGTTAGAGAGCTCGGACTCTGACGTAAAGAACTCACAGCGAGTGACCCCCGTGGCAAACCTGTAAAACATTATACAACATGAATAAGAACTTTCTTATTAGATCTGCAGCTGGCTGGGTGCAGACATATGGCAGCGAGGATGTTTTGAAGAAAGGCATTGCTTGACAAAGAAGCCAGTCTTTTGAATAAAGGTTTACACTGGCACTCCTTGATGTTTATAATACCTGATGCCAGGGGCAAGACTGCCCCCCTTCATTACATTGTTATTTTACTGTTTCAACCCCATCGTTTCATATGTTTAGGTGGCTAAAATGTCAAAGCAGATATTTTATGTGTGTCTGTGTAACTTTAAAAGCAAAAAAAAAAAGAAAAAGAACCAACCTTGGAAAACTTTCTCAGGCTCTGTCTGCGCAGCTGGAAGCACTCTATTCTCCAAGGCCCAGGCTCTGATGGAAAGTAGGGGAATTTGTGAGAAAGGACCAATAAGTCCTTCTGAGCAGGGTGAAACCCAACCATCAAAGAGTCTGTAGGCTTTGGAATGCCCTGACAACTGCAATAGTTTCCTTTGGTTACTGTTGTTATTCTTTTCATTGGGACCAGTAACTCTCAGTTGCTGAAAATTGAGGTTGGGAATGGTTGGCAACCCAGGAGGCTGTCACACTGATTTTCATTGGATTTGCTCTGTCTCTGTCTTTTCATTAGCTGTCTTGCTTTCATTTCATTCCCTCTCTCAACCACCAGCTACTCATGAAGAACACGCTCATGTTTTATGATCTGCACGTGCACACACACACACACTGGTGTTGAATAATATATTGTGAGATTTTCTCATAGTGGCAGTTGTACAGTGGCCCCAGAAGGCATGATGACAGTTTGAATTACATGCACTGGAACAGATAAGTTCTAGCTAGTGGCTTACCAAGGTCAATAAATGAAGCTGGAGAAGGAAATGGCAGCCTGCTACAGTGTTCTTGCTTGGAGAATCCCAGGGGCAGGGGAGCCTGGTGGGCTGCCGAATATGGGGTCGCACAGAGTCAGACATGACTGAAGTGACTTAGCAGCAGCTGCTGCTTCTTCCAGGGTGGACTGTCTCCTTTGCAACCCTGATGCTATTGATCATGTTCAGAATCTTTGCTGTGGTTATTATCTTCCTATTCCTTATTGTATCGTAATAACTTAGTAATTACTGGTGGCTACAGTTCATGGGGTCACAAAGAGTCAGACATGACTGAGTGACTCACCCTTTCACTTCAAACCAATATGATTTCCTTGGTAGCTCAGTGGTAAATAACTGCCTGCCAAGAAGGAGACATGGGTTCGATCCTTGGGTTGGGAAGATCCCCTGGAGAAGGAAATGGCAACCCACTCCAGTATTCTTGCCTGGAGAATCCCATGGACAGAGGAGCCTGACGGGCTACAGTCCAGGGGTCACAAAAGATTTGGACACACTTAGTGATTAACCTACAACAAAGAATCCAGTATGACAGGTGTCTTTATGAAAAATAGGAATTTGGACACAGAGACAGACACGCAAAAAGGGAAGACAGCCATATGAAAACAGAGGACTGAAATGATGCACCTACAAGCCAAGGAATGTAAGCGATTGTAGTAAACTGCCAGAACTAGGAAGAGGCAAGGAAGGATTCTTTCAATATAGATTTCAGAGAGTGTTGCCCCTCTGACACCTTGATTTCATACTTTCAGCCTTCAGAACTCTGAGATAATAAATTTCTGTTATCCTAGGCCACTCAAGTTGTGACACTGTGTTTACAGTGACCCTAGGAAAGCAATACATCCTATGTATCACTGGGTATGGTCTTACAGGGTATTGGTTAGTAAGGTAGTACAGTCAGGAACCCATTCTCTCTGTATCCCAGGTTGAGTGTCTAGTGCCTGCCTTTAGAAATAATCCATTTCATTTATTTTCCTGTAAAATTAAATGCATCATATTTAATAAATTGTTGGGAGGGACTATCATTTTATTATTGCCCATTTTTGGTTACTTTTTGGTTACTTTTGTGCATAAATGATTTTATTTATAACAGGTTCCTGAAATCTAATAATTTTGGTCTCAGCCTACATCTATGAAAATTGAAAAATTAAACTTGAGGTACAAGGTTTTCAGCCATTCCTTTCACTTCTCACAATGATCAGTGGAATCTAGAGAATGTTCTTATTATCACATCTTTTCTTAGTGTGAAAACTGAAGCCATAGTTTCTAAAGTATATCAAAGTCCATAGTAGTTAAGAAATTAGAGAGTCAGAGAAACTTGACTTACTATATTTCATGGGCATACCCTTCTCCAGAAAGTGAATGTAAGACTCAGAGTATACATTTTGTGAGATTATGAATCTAATGTGAGTGCCAAATAGTAGATTCAAATATAATTTTTCAAAGATTGAATAAGTCTACCAATCAATATGAATGACTCTAAAAATACATTCTATTAAGAATCAGTATTATGGAAAAATCCCATTTAACCTCCCCCCCTTCTTTTCAAGTTAAAATTAATTAGTAAATTAAAAAGAGAAGTGTCCATGTTTCACTGAGCTTAACAAATTAAAAAACAGAATGTGAATCAATCAAGTTCTCCCCTAGCCCTTTTCATCTTGTGTATATTAATTAGAATAAGGCTCTATTGATTTTGTAGAAAGAGACCATGTTTTTAAACACCTCCATTCAGTCTAGGTTCTGATTGGGTTTAATTAAAACCTTATAGTATCAGAATCAAGATCCGGAGAAAGAAGAGATTTCTTGTTGTCTCATTCAGATTTCAGCCAAGAAAAGCACTCTCTCTTGTGATAATCCAGAGGTCTGATCCTTGGAAATGTCACTCATACTAGGCCACTTGAAGTTCCCAAAGGCTAACAGAGTTTTTCCTTATCAGGACATATTTCCGATGCCCATACACAATTCTCCTCTTAGCTTCATCCTATTAGACCTGTTTCTGTTTAGTCTAATATTCCAAAACAGAAGTACTACAATATTCGTTCTACTAATCTCAGCAAAAGGGCTTCCCCGATGGCTCAATGGTAAAGATTCTGTCTACAATGCAGGAAATGTGTGTCCAATCCCTGAGTCAGGAAGATACCCTGGAGGAGGAAATGGCAACCCACTCCAGTATTCTTACATGAGAAATTTCATAGACATAGGAGCCTGAAGGCTACAGTCCATGGGGTCGCAGAGAGTCAGACACCGCTGAGGAACTAAAAACAACAAAGAAAAAAATTTCAGCAAAATCACTGTCCCTCATGTTCAAAAACATCATCTATGTGAACATATTTCTCATTTATTTGTTCCTGCAGGGTAATTTATGACATGTTATAAACAATTATCTCTGTATTCCATTATTATAGGGCAAAATAATGTTTATTTGATGTGAAGAGGAGTAATTTTAAAGGTCACCTTATATTTCTGATGTTTGACCAGATATTAAATTTACAAAACATGTAATCAATTGTTTTAGGAATTGCTTCACAATTTTAAGTAGATTTTTTTTTTTACTCACAGCCATTACATTGGATAAGAAAGCACTTTTGTGTTTATTTTCATTTACTCTGTCATAGAATCCCTTTGAGATGAGTAAGTGGTGCCCCCCATTTACTTAGGAATTGAAGTTAAGAGAAATTGAATGGATTTCAGAAGGCCACTCGTATCGTAAAGCTTAGTTGTTGTTGTTTACTCACTCAGTCATGTCAAACTCCTTGCAACCCCATGGACTGTAGCCCACCAGGCTCCCCTGCCCATGGAATTTTCCAGGGAAGAATACTGGAGTGGGTTGCTATTTCCTCTTCCATGGAATCTTCCTGACCCAGGTACTGAACCAGTCTCCCTCAAGTCTCCTGCACTGTCTTCAGCTTCTTTACCTCTAAGCCACCAGGGAAGCCCCATGGTAAATCTTAAAGGATAATGTGAAGTTTGTCCTATTGGGAAAAAATCCACTGTAACAATTTATTTGAACCTTAAATTGTATAGCTTTATTAGGGAATTATTGACAGTTATGATATTAGGCCATTGTTAAATAAACGATGCCCCAATTTTGACAGGAATAGGAATTTCTAAAACACCTAAGAAGTTAATTGAATACTCAGAGAGACTATTATTAGAGGATTTCTTTTATATCAAAAATTTTGAATAATCATTAAATTGTTTATTCCCTGTCTGAAATTTCTATTTTTATTCAGTTTTTGAAACTATGGAATAAGATCTTGTTTAAAAAATTTATGTCCCATGCTGATAGATTTGTATTTTGTGATTGCTAAATGGATAAATTTATACCTTAAAGTTCTAGGCTCTGCTCTCAGAGATACAAATAGCAAACAACAAAATATGAAGGAAATCCACTGAACACCTTAACTAACTTTGTTTTTAACTAGTTTTTGTTTATTTGCTAATATACTCTCTGAATAACAGCATAGTTATATATCTAGAGTCAGACAAAGCTTTATGAAGTACTGTAAATGAAAGTAATAATAGATGCTGTGGCCAAGAAGGCAAATTCTGGCAAAATCTGTGATAAGGACTATGTAGTTTAGGATGCCGGGCCTTAGTCACATTCTCACTTAACACTGAGTAGTTAGTAGGTGTGCTGTATAGATATTTGAAAAATTTTGACTTTTATTTTGGAAAGTATTTTAAATAGCTATAATGACCAACATTCAATAAGAGCTAGCTGTGCTGTTTTGTGTATAAAATGAGTTAGACAAAGTCTCTGATCTCTTGAGTTTACAAATTTGAATTGACAGCACTGATGTGGTTAGAAATGACAGGCAAATAACTAATGTTCCATGTGAATATGAGCAGTACTGACATGTGAGACAAACAGTAGGGTTGAACAGGCACATTGAGGTCAGATTTCTGTGTATCAGTTTCTTCTTTATAGAAACTTCCTGAAATCAACCTGTAAAACTGAATTAGGTGTCCCATGCTGTATTGAGAAAACTTCCAAACACAATACAATTAGGGTATTCACTTGATATTAGAACTCAGACTATACCACTGTATTATTATTACCCTTTTGTCTATGTTGTATTGTTAATTGATGTTTCAGCATTTAAGTAAAGATATAGTTTATTAGTTCTGGGACATATCCTAGGTGCCAAGCACAGTGTTAGGCTCAGTGGATAACATATAGACTTGCCATCAAGGAGTTTGCATTTTTTAAGATAGATGTTTTGAACACAGTGTAGAAAGTATATAGAGTACGAGTAATATATTCCCTTTTCTATTGCTGTCTTTATTTTCACTTTTTTAAATAGGGTATAGTTGCTTTACAATGTGTGGTTTCTGTTGCACAGCAAAGTGAATCAGCTATATGTTGACTGAACCCTCCATTCTACCCATCAAGGTTGACACAGAGCACCAAGCTGAGCTAGCTATCTATGCTATTTTATACATGGTAGTGTACATGAAAAAAAAAAAAGTGTGTTAGTTGTGCAGTTGTGTTTAACTCTTAGTGATTGTAGCCCATGGATGTAACTCATGGATTGTAGCCCACCAGGCTCATCCACCTATGGAATTCCCTTCTCCAGGGGATCTTCCTAACCCAGGAATTGAGCTCGTGTCTCCTGCATTGCAGGCTGATTACTTCCCATCTGAGCCACCAGGGAAGTGTATAAATGTTAACCAAATTCCACCTCAGAAATCTCTCTCCCTCTACCCCATCTCCTCCATTTCTGTGGCTCAGTTCCTCCTTATCTCTTGCCTAGATTATAGACTTATTTCTTAACTGGTCTTCATGTAGGTTCCCACCTTCACCTGACCCCAAATCTGTATACACTTTCTTAGATGAACTCTGTCTCAAGACAAACTCATGGTATAAATATTCCAAGTTCTTAGCCTGCCATATTAGGCCCTTCAAAATTTGGTGCCCACCTGACTACATGCACCTCTTTTGTGTGTGTACTTAGTCATTTCAGTTGTCTTTGTGACCCCATGGACTGTATATAGCCTGCCAGGTTACCCTGTCCATGGGGATTCTCCAGGCAAGAATACTGGAGTGGGTTGCCATGCTCTCCTCCAGGGGATCTTCCCAACCCAAGGATTGACCCAGGTTTCCCACATTGCAGGCAGATTCTTTACCACATGAGCCACCAAGGAAGCCCCAGATCTTTTGTATTGCATCCTAAATACAGGCCATCAGTGGACTAGACCCCTTTTCCTGAACATATAATCCATGCAGTTTCACATTCTGTTCACTTGGGATGACCTTTCAAATACCTTGATCACCTACCATTTCTTTATTTTTATCAAAATACTCTTAAACCTTCAAAACACAATGAAATGGTTTAATATAGTATTTCTTTGAGGAACAGATAGTTTAAGGGTTATAATATTACATTTAATTCTTTATTTACATGTTTCCACCAGGCTCATCTACCCATGGAATTCCCTTCTCCAGGGGATCTTCCTAACCCAGGAATTGAGCTCGTGTCTCCTGCATTGCAGGCTGATTACTTCCCATCTGAGCCACCAGGGAAGTGTATAAATGTTAACCAAATTCCACCTCAGAAATCTCTCTCCCTCTACCCCATCTCCTCCATTTCTGTGGCTCAGTTCCTCCTTATCTCTTGCCTAGATTATAGACTTATTTCTTAACTGGTCTTCATGTAGGTTCCCACCTTCACCTGACCCCAAATCTGTATACACTTTCTTAGATGAACTCTGTCTCAAGACAAACTCATGGTATAAATATTCCAAGTTCTTAGCCTGCCATATTAGGCCCTTCAAAATTTGGTGCCCACCTGACTACATGCACCTCTTTTGTGTGTGTACTTAGTCATTTCAGTTGTCTTTGTGACCCCATGGACTGTATATAGCCTGCCAGGTTACCCTGTCCATGGGGATTCTCCAGGCAAGAATACTGGAGTGGGTTGCCATGCTCTCCTCCAGGGGATCTTCCCAACCCAAGGATTGACCCAGGTTTCCCACATTGCAGGCAGATTCTTTACCACATGAGCCACCAAGGAAGCCCCAGATCTTTTGTATTGCATCCTAAATACAGGCCATCAGTGGACTAGACCCCTTTTCCTGAACATATAATCCATGCAGTTTCACATTCTGTTCACTTGGGATGACCTTTCAAATACCTTGATCACCTACCATTTCTTTATTTTTATCAAAATACTCTTAAACCTTCAAAACACATATGAAATGGTTTAATATAGTATTTCTTTGAGGAACAGATAGTTTAAGGGTTATAATATTACATTTAATTCTTTATTTACATGTTCCTTTCCCTCCAGTGAATGAGAATTCCTTTGAGGTAGACAATCATCTAGTTTTTTGTTTCTCTTATCTAACCCAGCATCTGGTAGTAAGTGCTTAATAATTGTGGAATTAGTAAATAGTACATTGGGAATATAGGTCTCTTCACTGAAGCATGGTATCCTTGACTTTAAAAAGTTTTGATCCTTTGTTTCAGCTACTCAATTGATAAGGAGAGTATGATCAACCTCTAATGGGTAGCACATATCATGAGATTAACTTTTTTATTGTCTCATCCATGTTCATATTCATAATTAAAGTGCAGTGTTTTGAGTGGAAAGAGCCCTTACACTAACTTGTGTAATCAAAAATGTGAATTCTGAGTGCTTGTCCACCATACTAGATCTTGGGTGTAATTTATGGCTCAAGGATCCTTTAAAAGTGTTCAAGCTGCAGTTGAGATTTAAATTAACTATTTAAAGGGATAAAAGAGCAAGATTGTCCTTTCTCTTTTTGTTCTCTATTTCCTTTCTTTGGGTTTCTAATTTATTAGGCTTTGATTTTCTTTGGTTAATTGTAGCTGTTGAAACAGCTGCAACCTCAGGTGAAAATAAATGATGTGGTAGTAAGTACTTAATAATTGTGGATTAGTAAATAGTACATTGGGAATATAGGTCTCTTCACTGAAGCATGTGTATCCTTGACTTTAAAAAGTTTTGATCCTTTGTTTCAGCTACTCAATTGATAAGGAGAGTATGATCAACCTCTAATGGGTAGCACATATCATGAGATTAACTTTTTTATTGTCTCATCCATGTTCATATTCATAATTAAAGTGCAGTGTTTTGAGTGGAAAGAGCCCTTACACTAACTTGTGTAATCAAAAATGTGAATTCTGAGTGCTTGTCCACCATACTAGATCTTGGGTGTAATTTATGGCTCAAGGATCCTTTAAAAGTGTTCAAGCTGCAGTTGAGATTTAAATTAACTATTTAAAGGGATAAAAGAGCAAGATTGTCCTTTCTCTTTTTGTTCTCTATTTCCTTTCTTTGGGTTTCTAATTTATTAGGCTTTGATTTTCTTTGGTTAATTGTAGCTGTTGAAACAGCTGCAACCTCAGGTGAAAATAAATGATGTGACATTTTATGTTCTTCTTCACTGAATGTGAAAGAGTCAGATACTTTTATCCCATTTCAAATGCATGTTGAATTGAGTCGAGTTCCTATGGGGGATAAGACTGAAATGGGAATGGACTTTAAGTTGAAAATATTATTTTAATTCTTTGTTTAGTAGGGGTCTTCTAAGTCAAGAGTCCCCAACCCCCAGGCCATGAATTGGTATTCCTCTGCGGCCATTAGAAACCAGGCGGCACAGCAGGAGGTGAGCAGCAGGCAAGGGAGCAAAGCTTCATCTGTATTTATAGCCACTCTCCATTGCTCACATTACTGCCCGAGCTCCTCCTCCTATAAGGTCAGCGGAGCATTAGAGTCTCATAAGAGCACAAATCCTCCTGTGAGCTGAGACGTGAGGGATCTACTTTCAGGGCTCCTTATGAGAATCATCCTAAAACCACACCCCTACCCTGGATATGAGAGTTGGACTGTGAAGAAGGCTGAATACCGAAGAATTGATGCTTTTGAACTGTGGTGTTGGAGAAGACTCTTGAGATAAGACTGAAATGGGAATGGACTTTAAGTTGAAAATATTATTTTAATTCTTTGTTTAGTAGGGGTCTTCTAAGTCAAGAGTCCCCAACCCCCAGGCCATGAATTGGTATTCCTCTGCGGCCATTAGAAACCAGGCGGCACAGCAGGAGGTGAGCAGCAGGCAAGGGAGCAAAGCTTCATCTGTATTTATAGCCACTCTCCATTGCTCACATTACTGCCCGAGCTCCTCCTCCTATAAGGTCAGCGGAGCATTAGAGTCTCATAAGAGCACAAATCCTCCTGTGAGCTGAGACGTGAGGGATCTACTTTCAGGGCTCCTTATGAGAATCATCCTAAAACCACACCCCTACCCTGGATATGAGAGTTGGACTGTGAAGAAGGCTGAATACCGAAGAATTGATGCTTTTGAACTGTGGTGTTGGAGAAGACTCTTGAGAGTCCCTTGGACTGCAAAGAGATCCAACCAGTCAATCCTAAAGGAGATCAGTCCTGGGTGTTCATTGGAAGGACTCATGCTGAGGCTGAAACTCCAAAACTTTGGTCACATCATTGGAAGAGTTGACTCATTGGAAAGGACTCTGTTGCTGGGAGGGATTGGGGGCAGGAGGAGAAGGGGACGACAGAGGATGAGATGGCTGGATGGCATCACTGACTCGATGGACATGAGTCTGAGTGAACTCTGGGAGTTGGTGATGGACAGGGAGGCCTGGCATGCTGCAATTCATGGAGTTGCAAAGAGTCGGACAGGACTGAGTGACTGGACTGAACTCCTAAGTGATCTTACCATTTATCTGCTTCCCCAAAATTACTCCATCACACAAATAATTTGCAACTATATTTATAGACATTTTCTAAAGCACAGGAATGATCATAAAAATGCTACTTTAATGTGTTTGATGCCTTCTTTTGCTTTTAAAATGTACTCTGAACCCTTTAACTTCATATACAAGCATCTGTATATCTTGACCCTAACCTGTCTAGAATCCTTAGTAACTGCCTGTTTGTATCAAAAAACCCACAGACTTGCATTCTGTCTTTAATTCTCATCTTAGCATCTTAGATCAGCTCTCACTATTGCTTTTGCCTCTCAAGGAAGAATTTATTGCTTCCAAATTTGTGATTCCATTAGTAACTTATTCCTTTGTGATATATGGGGAGTATAACATAGAGGATTAGAGCTAGTGACTCTTTGCAACCCATGGATAGCAGCACGCCAGGCTTCCCTGTCCATCACCAACTCCTGGAGCCTACTCAAATTCATGTCCATCGAGTCGGTGATGCCATCCAACCATCTCACCCTCTGTCAGCCCCTTCTCCTCCTGCCTTCAATCTTTCCCACCATCAAGGACTTTTCCAGTGAGTAGGTTCTTCACATCAGGTGGCCAAAGTATTGGAGTTTCAGCTTCATCATCAATCCTTCCAATGAACATTCAGGACTGATTTCCCGTAGGATGGACTGCTTGAATCTCCTTGTGGTCCAAGGGACTCTTAAGAGTCTTCTCCCACACTGCATTTCAAAAGCACCAATTCTTCGGCACTCAACTTTCTTTATAGTCCAACTCTTACATCCATACATGACTACTGGAAAAACCATAGCCTTGACTAGATGGACCTCTGTTGGTAAAGTAAAGCCTCTGCTTTTTAATATGCTGTCTAGGTTATTCATAGCTTTTCTTTCAAGGAGCAAATGTCTTTTAATTTCATGGCTGCAGTCACCATCTGCAGTGATTTTGGTGCCCCCCAAAATAAAATCTATCACTGTTTCCATTATTTCCCCATCTATTTGCCATGAAATGATGGGACCAGAGGCCATGATTTTAGTTTTTTGAATGTTGAGTTTTAAGCCAACTTTTTCACTCTCCTCTTTCATTTTCTTTTTTTTGGGGGGGGGGTATTTTTATGTTTATTAATTTGAATTCATTTATTTTAATTGGAGGCTAATTACAATATTGTATTGTTTTGCCATACACCAACAAGAATCTGCCACGGGTATACACATCTTCCACATCCTGAACCCCCCTCCCATCTCCCTTTTCGTACCATCCTTCTGGGTCATCCTAGTGCACCAGCCCAAAGCATCCTGTATCCTGCATCAAACCTGGACTGGCAATTCATTTCTTATATGATATTATACATGTTTCAATGCCATTTTCCCAAATCATCCTACCCTCTCCCACAGAGTCCAAAAGACTGTTCTACACATCTGTGTCTCTTTTGCTGTCTCGCATACAGGGTTATCATTACCATCTTTCTAAATTCCATATATATGCATTAATACACTGTATTGGTGTTTTTATTTCTGGCTTACTTCACTCCATATAATAGGCTCCATCTACCTCATTAGAACTGATTCAAATGTATTCTTTTTAATGGCTGAGTAATACTCCATTGTGTATATGTACCACAGCTTTCTTATCCATTCATCTGCTGATGGACATCTAGGTTGCTTCCATGTCCTGGCTATTATAAACAGTGCTGCAATGAACACTGGGGTACACGTGTCTCTTTCAATTCTGGCTTCCTCGGTGTGTATGCCCAGCAGTGGGATTGCTA
The DNA here is from genome assembly GCA_006408695.1 of Aepyceros melampus. Lineage (NCBI taxonomy): Eukaryota > Metazoa > Chordata > Mammalia > Artiodactyla > Bovidae > Aepyceros > Aepyceros melampus. Next base: position 223,378 of record SJXQ01008105.1, on the reverse strand, counting down.
GGTCATAAGGCAGTTCTACTTCCAGATTTTAAAGGAATCTCCACACTGTTCTCCATAGTGGCTGAACTAGTTTGCATTCCCAAAAACAGTGTAACAGGGTTCCCTTTTCTCCACATCCTCTCCAGCATTTATATAGAAAACTATAAAACACTGGTGAAAGAAATCAAAGAGGACACTAATAGATGGAGAAATATACCATGTTCATGGATCGGAAGAATCAATATAGTGAAAATGAGTATACTACCCAAAGCAATCTGTAGATTAAATGCAATCCCTATCAGGCTACTAATGGTATTTTTCACAGAGCTAGAAGAAATAATTTCACAGTTTGTATGTAAATACAAAAAACCTGAAATAGCGAAAGCCATCTTAAGAAAGAAGAATGGAACTGGAGGAATCAACCTGCCTGACCTCAGGCTCTACTACAAAGCCACAGTCATCAAGACAGTATGGTACTGGCACAAAGACAGAAATATAGATCAATGGAACAAATTAGAAAGCCCAGAGATAAATCCACACACCTATGGACAGCTTATCTTCAACAAAGGAGGCAAGAATATACAATGGATTAAAGACACTTTTTTTAACAAGTGGTGCTGGGAAAACTGGTCAACCACTTGTAAAAGAATGAAATTAGATCACTTTCTAACACCATACACAAAAATAAACTCAAAATGGATTAAAGATCTAAACATAAGACCAAAAACTATAAAACTCCTAGAGGAGAACATAGGCAAAACACTCTCTGACATAAATCACAGCAGGATCCTCTATGACCCACCTCCTAGAATACTGGAAATAAGAGCAAAAACAAATGGGACCTAATTAGAATTGAAAGCTTCTGCACCACAAAGGAAACTATAAGCAGGGTGAAAAGACAGCCTTCTGAATGGGAGAAAATAATAGCAAATGAAGCAACTGACAAAGAACTAATCTCAAAAATATACAATCAACTCCTGCAGCTCAATTCCAGAAAAATAAACGACCCAATCAAAAAATAGGCCAAAGAACTAAATAGACATTTCTCCAAAGAAGATATATGAATGGCTAACAAACACATGAAAAGATGCTCAACATCACTCATTATCAGAGAAATGCAAATCAAAACCACAAAGAGGTACCGTTTCACGCCAGTCAGAATGACTGTGATCCCAAAGTCCTCTTTCACTTTCATCAAGAGGCTCTTTAGTTCTTCGTCACTTTCTGCCATAAAGGTGGTGTCATCTGCATATTTCTCCCTGCAATCTTGATTCCAACTTGTGCTTCATCCAGCCCAGTGTTTCTTATGACATAATCTGCATATATGTTAAATAAGCAGAGTGACAATATACAGCCTTGGTGTACTCCTTTTCCTATTTGGAACCAGTCTGTTGTTCCATGTCCAGTTCTAACTGTTGCTTCCTGACCTGCATACAGATTTCTCAAGAGGTAGGTCAGGTGGTCTGGTATTCCCATCTCTTGAAGAATTTTCCACAGTTTGTTGTTTTCCACACAGTCAAAGGCTTTGCCTTAGTCAATAAAACAGAAATAGATGCTTTTCTGGAACTCTCTAGCTTTTTTGATGATCCAATAGATGTTGGCAACTTGATCTCTGTTCCTCTGCCTTTTCTTAATCTAGCTTGAACATCTGGAATTTCACAGTTCATGTATTGCTGAAGCCTGGCTTGCAGAATTTTGAGCATTACTTGACTAGCGTGTGAGATGAGTGCAATTTTGTGGTAGATGGAGCATTTTGGGGCATTGCCTTTCTTTGGGATTAGAATGAAAATTGACCTTTTGCAGTCCTGTGGCCACTGATGAGTTTTCCAGATTTGCTGGCATTTTGAGTGCATCACTTTAACAGCATCATCTTTTAGGATTTGAAGTAGCTCAACTGGAATTCCATCACCTCCACTAGCTTTGTTCATAGTGATGCTTCCTAAGGCCCACTTGACTTCACATTCCAGGATGTCTGGCTCTAGATTAGTGATCACACCATCATGATTATCTGGGTCATGAAGATCTTTTTGTATCATTCTTCCGTGTATTCTTGCCACCTCGTCTTAATATCTTCTGCTTTGTTAGGCCATACCATTTCTGTCCTTTATTATGCTCATCTTTGCATGAAATGTCTCCTTGGTATCTCTAATTTTCTGGAAGCAATCTCTAGTCTTTCCCATTCTATTGTTTTCCTCTATTTCTTTGCATTGATCACTGAGGAAGGCTTTCTTATCTCTCCTTGCTTTTTTTGGAACTCTGCATTTAAATGGGTATATCTTTCCTTTTCTTCTTTGCTTTTAGCATCTCTTCTTTTCTCAGCTATTTTTAAGGCCTCCTCAGACAACCATTTTGCCTCTTTGCATTTCTTTTTGGGGATGGTCTTGATCAGTGCCTCCTGTACAATGTCACGAACCTCCATCCATAGTTCTCAGGTACTCTGTCTATCAGATCTCATCCTTGAATCTATTTGTCACTTCCACTATATAATCGTAAGGGATTTGATTTAGGTCATACCTGAATGATGTAGTGGTTTTCCCTAGTTTCTTCAATTTAAGTCTGAATTTGGTGATAAGGAGTTTATGAGCTGAACCACAGTCAGCTCCCAGTCTTCTTTTTGTTGACTGTATAGAGTTTCTCCATCTTTGATTGCAAAGAATATAATCAGTCTGATTTTGTTATTGACCATCTGATGATGTTCATGTGTGGAGTCTTCTCTTGTGTTGCTGAAAGAGGGTATTTGCTATGACCAGTGCAATCTCTTGGCAAAACTGTTAGCCTTTCACTTGCTTGGAAAAAACTTATTGCATACCTGGAAACACAGTAAAGAGTCAGCCAGTAGTAGGAGAAACAAATATATGCTTATGTTTTATCTTGCTTTGCTTATATATCTTTCCCATGTTAAAATGAGATGATCAGAATTCCTTCTCTGCCTTCATTGTACACAAAGCATCTAACAGCTCTTGACATGTAATATTGGCTTATATGTTTATTGACATTAGTGTGTGTAGAATATCACATGTTGGGCCAAACATTAAATATCTGAAGAATTATTATTACAAGTAGATTACTAAAATAAGTTTTAAATACCCTTGCTAATGGTGTCATGCAGTGAAGTGGTTTCAGTTGTACTCTACTCTTTTCAGCCCCATGGGTTGTAGTCCCCCGGGCTCCCCTGTCCACATTAGAATACTGGTGTGGCATGCCATGCCCTACTCCAGGGGATCTTCCCAACTCAGGGATTGAGCCAATGTCTCTTATGTCTCCTGCATTGGTAGGTGGGTTCTTTATCACTAGCACCACCAAGGAAGCTCCATTAATGCTGTCATTGATACTCAAATATTTTGAGAGGCATTTTGCTCACAGAAAAAAGGAAAATGAAAGTAACTGCATAAATCACAGTTTAAAAAAGCAAATCCCCAAATGTCAGATATTGTATCCCTTTAGTGGATAATTACCCCTGGAGCCAATTTTGAGACAAAAACAATGTTGCTACCTATAAAATCTCCCCTTGGTTCAGATTCTAGAAGTAGAAGCAGTCTAAGTGGAAGGTTTCCTAGGTAAATCCAGAGTGACTAGTAGTAGGAATAGCAGTCACCAGGCATAGGCTTATCACTCACTTGCTGCTAGAAACAAGTCATGCTTAAAGTTATTGTTTAATACAGTTAAAATATCTTACAAATGAAGAAGTAATGTTAATTTTCCGTTCTGCAGTGTTTTCAATAATACACTTCAAATTTAAATAGAGATGAATCCAATACATATAATTTTTCCTTAAGTAGTTCGTTAATGTGGAATGTGTGTGTACATAGAGGTGTGTTTGCTTATTTTTTTAAAAAGAAAGAAAGAAACAGTTTTATACAGATATCATTCAGATACCATAAATTTATCCAGTATTTAAATAGAGATGAATCCAATACATATAATTTTTCCTTAAGTAGTTCGTTAATGTGGAATGTGTGTGTACATAGAGGTGTGTTTGCTTATTTTTTTAAAAAGAAAGAAAGAAACAGTTTTATACAGATATCATTCAGATACCATAAATTTATCCAGTTGAAGTATAAAATTCATTGGTCTTTCATAGCCCACGGAGTTGTGCAATCCTTACCACTATCTAATTCCAGAACATTTTCAGCATCTCCAAAAGAAACCCTTTCCACATTCACAATCACCTCCCTCTCCTGTCTGCTTCCCTACGACGTCCAACCTAAGTCAACTACTAATCTGTTTTGTCTATCAATTTTCCTATCCTGGACTTTTCTTACAGGACTATTTGTGGCCCTTTGTCATTAATCTCTTTCACTTAGAATAATGCTGTGAAGATTCTTTCATGTTGCAGCTTATATCAACACTTCATTCCTTTTTATTGCCAAATTGAATTGCATGGTATGAGTAGATCACATTTTGGTTCTCCATTTATTAATGAGTGGGCATTTGAGTTGTTTTCATTTTTCAGCTATTATGAATAATGTTTGTATGGACACACGTTCAAATTTTTGTGTTGACATAGGTTTTGATTTCTCTCAGATATATACCTTGGAGTGAAAGGACTGGAAATTGGCTGCACCACTTTACCATAAGGGCTCCCTTGTTTCTCCACATCCTCACCAGTAGCTGTTTTCTGTGTGTATGTGTGTTTTACATACCATTATACCTATCCTTGTGGCTCAGAGGTTAAAGCATCTGCCTGAAATGTGAGAGACCTGGGTTCGATCCCTGGGTTGGGAAGATCCCCTGGAGAAGGAAATGGCAACCCACTCCGGTATTCTTGCCTGGAGAATCCCATGGACGGAGGAGCCTGGTGGGCTGCAGTCCACGGGGTTGCAAAGAGTTGGACACGACTGAGCGACTTCACTTTCACTTTCACTATACCTATCCTAGGAGGTGTAAAGTGGTATTTCAATGTGGTTTTGATTTGCTTTTCCCCAGTAGCTCACATTGTTGACTATCTTTTCATGTATACCTGTTGGGCATTCATTTATCTTCTTTGAAGAAATGTCTGTTCAGACTTTTGCCCACTTTTTTAGTGGGTTAAATTCTCTTTGTTATATCAGGATTCTGTATCCTTTGCACAATTATTTAAAGTGGTATTTCAATGTGGTTTTGATTTGCTTTTCCCCAGTAGCTCACATTGTTGACTATCTTTTCATGTATACCTGTTGGGCATTCATTTATCTTCTTTGAAGAAATGTCTGTTCAGACTTTTGCCCACTTTTTTAGTGGGTTAAATTCTCTTTGTTATATCAGGATTCTGTATCCTTTGCACAATTATTCTACATACAAGCCCTCTATCAGATTTGTGATTTGTAAATATTTTCTGCCACCCTCTGGATTGTCTTTTTACTTTCTTGATGTGGTTGTTGTGTGTTTATTTTAAAAACAAAAATCAGACAAATTATTCTAAATGCTAGATTTTGTGGTTAATCTTCCTTGTCATGACTTATCTGCAAGTGTGTGTGTGTGTGTGTGTGTGTGTGTGTGTATTCATATTTTTTATTGTTCTTCTCTGAAATTCTAAGTTTTTGAATTGAAGCATTTTGAAAAAAATATTTTTCATTTCATCATTTCCCAAACTCTTCTCTGTGGTACATAGGTGCTCCATGTGAAATGAGTTCGGTTTCTGAGATAAAGTATATTTGAGAAATTGAGACTGTTGAGAAATTCATTTACTTTATTGCTGACACTGAAGTCAAATTATCAAAGATGTGAAATTCTATTTTAAAAATAGCAATATTTTTAAAGTCCTTTAAGGGGATTTTTCCCCAAACAACTATTAACAACTAATGATTGTTTTACATAAAACAACTCAACTAGGTTCAGAAACATTGGTGTTGGTGGGGTTTTTTTTGTTGTGTTTTTGTTTTTGTTTTCAGAATCACTGTTTTAATCTGTCTTCTAGACTGGTTGTACCTGATTCTTATGATTCCAGGCATTTTTCCTTAAAGAAAAAATAGTGATTTGATGACTTCTGTTTATATCTGATTGGCCAACACTGTGTCCCAAGGCTTCCTAATCTTGGTAAGGGGAGGTCATGGAATGTTTTTAAGCAAGGCATATTGTCATCTCTGCAGAAACTGTGCAGAGAAAAATAGTTTCCCATACATACACATCGTTCTTTTCTGTGAAGAAGAAAATTTTATATGTATGGGAAACTAGCAGTCTTTGACCACATGAGGCAAAGGATGAAAGAAAAATCTTAAGTTAGGGAAAGGACAAATCATCATCACTACTTGTGTTCTCTTGTTTGCATCCTGAGTTCACAGCAACTCAGAATGTTTCCATTTCCATCAAGAGGTACCCCAGAATCTTAAAACTAAAATAGAGGGCATTTTATTCATTATAATTTAACAAACATATTTCACAAGATTTTTTTTAATAGCAAGAGGACTCTAGAGAGAATGAAATTGAAGACAGAGATATTTTCCCAGCTATAGAATTTTTAAATCAACTCATCATTTAAATTCCTAACTAGTTAACTTCCCTTATGCATTTACTTTTGAGTAAACTAATCAGTCATTCTTTAAACAAATATTTATTGATATTTGCCTTAACTGATGCCAGGCACAGTGCATTTAGCAAATAAGACCAAAAGATTTTTGCTGTCCTCGAACTCTCTTTCTAGAATTGGTAATCAACTCATCATTTAAATTCCTAACTAGTTAACTTCCCTTATGCATTTACTTTTGAGTAAACTAATCAGTCATTCTTTAAACAAATATTTATTGATATTTGCCTTAACTGATGCCAGGCACAGTGCATTTAGCAAATAAGACCAAAAGATTTTTGCTGTCCTCGAACTCTCTTTCTAGAATTGGAGACAGACAGCAAACAGTGAAATAAAGACAAGATAATTTCAGACTGCCATAAGTATAGGAACCAGAGGGTCATGCTGAAGAGTAATGGGGTAAGGTGAAGGTAAAGCTAGCTTCTTGTATATTCCCTAGCTCCAGTGAAAGTGAAGTCGCTCAGTTGTTCCCGACTCTTTGCGACTCCATGGATAGTAGCCTGCACCAAGCTCCTCTATCCATGGGATTTTCAAGGCAAGAGTACTGGAGTGGGTTGCCATTTCCTTTTCCAGGGAATCTTCCCAACCCAGGAATCGAACCCAGGTCTCTCACATTGTAGACAGACACTTTACTGTCTGAGCCACCAAGGAAGTCTAACTCCAGTACCTAGTATCAAACCTGGGTGAGAGTAGCTGCTCTGTATATACTTGTTGATATTGGATGGATGGAGGCATGGATGGAAAGATGGCTTATTGGTTAGTCTTGGAAAATATCTCTGAAGCAGTACTGTTTGAAATTATGCCTGAAGGATGAGAATGAGCTAACAGTGCTAAGAAATGAAAAAATTCATTCCAGGAACAATAAACAGTACTCAAGCCTTGTAGATTATAGCAGTAAGTTAAAATTTAATTCTAATCAAAATGAGAAGCCATTGAATTGTTTTACATTGATGACCTCATCTTCATAAAATTATGAATTGGTAATTTATTAGTGTCTCCATTTTACTGTGTGAGAACTGGACCTAGAAATGATAAAATAACTTACCCAGATTCATGGAGCTAGTAAGAGTGAAATTGGGATTTGATTTCAAGAAATTTGACTCCAGAGTCTACCCTTGACCACAATGTACTGTTATAAAGACTCAATAAATACACTGTAATATGTACAGTAACTTGAATAAAGGACCTGTATTGTTAAATCAGCAAAAAGTAGAGAGACTGAAAATAAAATCTCTGCCAACTTAATGGATTCCTTTTTTAACTGTTTTTAAAACATTTCTTAGACTTAAAACATTTCTTAAATTGAAGACATAGCCTAATCTCTCAGAGCCTACTCTAATTGACTTTGTTTTTCAGTCAGAATTGTGTTCTTGTAATATTTTAGAAATTATATTATTCTAAGGGGTCTATTTTGTAGTTCTAATGAGCTCTTTTGAGTATATACAACTTGCAAAAATAAATTTTTCTCAAAGTTTAGAATAACAGCTTGAAAGAGGAAAAACATTACAAGCTCAGGCTAGAAAGTTCACTTTGGCTTCACATCTAAAGCTGTGACTGTACCTTGTGTAATTTATCGATTCTGAAAAATTGAATTTGCCATCTTCTCAGAATACTATCTTGGGCATTTTGTACCTACCCTGGAGCCAGAAACCAGATTGCAGCAGTCATTCCTTCATGACCACTTCCAAAAAGGAAGAAATGTAGCCTAACAGGAAAATCGTCAAGCTACTTCCATCAGTGACAATGCTTTTCAATTTTCACACGTACCTCCTCATCATTTTTAAATCCCACAATTCTAAGTTTTAAATTCCTCAACAAAAGACGAGAAATTAAAGTGTTTACTGTGGTAATTTCATTAAAAACTTTGGCTGTGACCCAGCAATTATGATTATGTACAAATATTTTGTTTGTCAAAATTCATCCCTTTCTCTATTTCCAGCTCATAGTTTATATTGAAACACAAATCTTGGTGAAATACTTAATAGTTCTGATCATGGCTGGAAGCAAAATGTTTACTAGAAAATATTTTATTTTAAACTTCCTTTAAGATGCCTCTTTCCCACAAAAGGAAAAATAAAACACAGGGGAGTTTTCTTTTTTATATATATATTTTTTATTTTTACATCTACATTTATTTAAAACATTGGCTTTTTATTTTACTTTCTTGCATTTTCTTGTCAGGCTTTGTAAATTTAGATAAATTTTAAAAAATACAAGAATCCCATGCACTGTATGTTATTTATTCAAATTTACAAAGTCAGTGGTAAATTGATACATTAATCAAGCTTCCTCCTCTGCAGCCCAGGATGTTGTTGTTTTTGTGTGTTTGTTTGTTTGTTTGTTTGGCCACATGGTCTGGCTCACAGGATCTGAGTTCCCCAACCAGATGTCAAACCCAGGCTCCTGGCAATGAGAGCCCTGAGTCCTGACCACCAGACTGCCATGGAATTCCTCAGAATCGTGATTTTCAAAAATAGCCATTGTTAGGTAGCTGTTTATCTATTTCCTCATGTTTTGTTGGTTTGTTTGTATTTTTCTCTCCAGATTCACTTTTAAGTTCTTATTTTCTGTGTTTTGCCTTTAATACAGGCTCTAGTACATAGTAGTTACTTTAAAAAAGAAAGCAGTAGAAACAAAGAATGAATGAGTCCATTCTAGTACTTGAGGTAAGAATAAAATAGAGAAGAAAATAGTAATCCCTTTTGACCTTGTAATTCTACCCACATTGGTTCATAAAGTAAGATTTTATGTCATACTCTGATCTTTTTTCTCTCCCTTACCTTTTTCTTGCCACACCATCTTATATTCCAGTTTCCTTCCCTTCATCCCTAGGGATGTTATGTGTCCTAAAAGAGAATATATTTCCAGGGAAACTTCTGTTTGCAAAAGAACATTGATTGTGGTGTAAACAAACTTATGAAATTAATTTCAACATATCTGATGAGTCTTGGAGTCATGAAGAATTGAGAGGCTTTATCACATTCAGGGATGTGGATATACTCTTCCTTAAAACTGAGTTGAGAGACTGTCTTCAGGCTTTATTGTAAATTATTTCCAGCAGCATTGAAAGAACTAAGGACAAGATGCACATGTTTTATTAAAACTTACATATTACAGATGTGGAAATAAAGTCATTTTGGCACTATTAAGAGGAAAAGGAAGAAACCCAAGGGACATATAGTGGGGTTGGCATATACTGCCCACGTAATCTCTCCCTTTTGCCACATCCCTCTAAGTGAGGCTGTTTGAGAAAGACAAGTAGCACGGAAAATGTTTGGAATTTTGCTGAAGTTTTCTTGGCACTGATGAAAAACATAGCTAAAGCATTGACTAAAATAAGACAAAGTTTTTAACAAAAACAAAAAAACACTTTTGGAAAAAAGTAATTTTCACATTGAGGAAATTGTATGAAAATGAAGTCAGTACTTTATGTCATTTATCAGACTTAAAATGAGTTTCATGTTTTAAGTCATGTGAATTTTTGAGATTTTTTTTAAAAGTCAGACTATTGATTTTTAAGACCATTTTTAAGGAAGACGGTTAAGTGGAAATTTTGCCCTAATTTAATTAGTTTTAGTGCTTTATCTAACATCTTAAAAACTAAGTAGTGATTTATCTATATTATTATATGTCCACAAAAGTAAGTGATTTGGGGATCAAAGTAATTTTCCCATTTTCAGCATGTTATTAATTTTAATGTTACAATTTGAGAAATTACATGTTGTTTACACCACAAGCAATATGAGAATGCTTGATTAAGGGGAAAAAAAAAACCCTTAAAGCCATCCAAATGTGAGAACTTTTGAGTTAATGTTTTTGCTACAACTAAGGTATAATATCTAGGTTTCATTATTTTCTCTAGCATTTCCAATTTTTTCTTCTAAGGAAAGATCAAGTTTGTATTAATAGATTAATCTCATTAAGTTGCCCTCATGTCATGAGGTTTGACTGAGTTTTAATGATTTTCTGGGGAAAATAGCCTTGAATGCGACATTATATAAATGGAATCTGAATATATAGGATAACAGAAATACTAGCAAGATCCATTCTAAAGACCACAGGTGAAGAGCTAGAAATAATGAGTGAAATTGTTTTTGGTATGATTTCTGATCCATTACCCAAATTGGCAGAGGTAGTACAAGTGGTAGTTGAACAAACTCTAAAAGGCAGATTTATAGTCACATTCAGTGCTGCTCAGAGATTTGGGTTTCACCTCAAGTTGATAGAGTTAATAAATTAAAGCCTTATGCCTTGTTTAATATTTCATAAGAAAACTATATTTTGTTTTGCTGCTCAGTACTTAAAAGCACTTTATTGTGGTTATTTTAGAACTATTTACATGGATTTTACATATTTGTTTGTTTAATTTTATTTGCTTATTGTTTTTACGCCTATCACTTGCACTGGAAATTTGTTCTCCAATTAATATATGACCCACTGGAAGGTACTATGCTGTGCTTAGTCGCTCAGTCGTGTCTGACTCTTGTGACCCATGGACTGTAGCCCACCAGGCTCTTCTGTCCATGGCATTCTCAAAGTGACCATATGTATGGCTTCCCAGGTGGCTCAGTGGTAAAGAATCCGCTTGCCAAACAGGAGATGAGATTTCAGTCTCTAGGTCAGGAGGAAGATCCCCTGGAGAAAAAAATGGCGACCCACTCCAGTATCCTTGCTTGGGAAATCCCATGGAGAGAGGAGCCTAGCGGGCTATACTGCATGGGGTTGCAAAAGAGTAGGACATGAATTGGAGACAAAATAACCACCGCGTGTATATTATTTAAACTATAGTTTTCTTAAAAAATTAGAATATGATAACATCTCAATAAAATTATGTAATCCATAAAAATTATAAATTAATAGGTAACATTAGACATTGTATACTTACTACATACATGATACTATGAGTTCAGTTCAGTCGCTCAGTCGTGTCTGACTCTTTCTGACCCCATGAATCGCAGCACACCAGGCCTCCCTGTCCATCACCACCTCCCAGAGTTCACCCAGACCCATGCCCATGGAGTTAGCGATGCCATCCAGCCATCTCATCCTCTGTCGTCCCCTTCTCCTCCTGCCCCCAATCCCTCCCAGCATGTCTTTTCCAATGAGTCAACTCTTCGCATGAGGTGGCCAAAGTACTGGAGCTTCAGCTTTAGCATCATTCCTTCCAAAGAAATCCCAGGGTTGATCTCCTTCAGAATGGATTGGTTGGATCTCCTTGCAGTCAAGAGTCTTCTCCAACACCACAGTTCAAAAGCATCAATTGTTCGGTCTCAGCCTTCTTCACCGGAGAAGGCAATGGCACCCCACTCCAGCACTCTTGCCTGGAAAATCCTATGGACGGAGGAGCCTGGTAGGCTGCAGTCCATGGGGTCGCTAAGAGTTGGATACAACTGAGCGACTTGACTTTCACTTTTCACTTTCATGCATTGGAGAAGGAAATGGCAACCCACTCCAGTGTTCTTGCCTGGAGAATCCCAGGGACGGGGGAGCCTGGTGGGCTGCCATCTATGGGGTCACACAGAGTCGGAAACGACTGTAGCGACTTAGCAGCAGCAGCAGCAGCCTTCTTCACAGTCCAACTCTCACATCCATACATGACTACTGGAAAAACCATAGCCTTGACTAGACGGACCTTAGTCGGCAAAGTAATATCTCTGCTTTTGAATATGCTATCTAGGTGGGTCATAACTTTTCTTCCAAGGAGTAAGCGTCTTTTAATTTCATGGCTGCAGTCACCATCTGCAGTGATTTTGGAGCCCAGAAAAATAAAGTCTGACACTGTTTCCACTGTTTCCCTGTCTATTTCCCATGAAGTGATGGGACTGGATGTCATGATCTTCGTTTTCAGAATGTTGAGCTTTAAGCCAACTTGTTCACTCTCCACTTGAACTTTCATCAAGAGGCTCTTTAGTTCCTCTTCACTTTCTGCCATAAGGGTGGTGTCATCTGCATATCTGAGGTTATTGATATTTCTCCCGGCAATCTTGATTCCAGCTTGTGTTTCTTCCAGTCCAGCGTTTCTCATGATGTACTCTGCATATAAGTTAAATAAGCAGGGTGACAATATACAGCCTTGTCGTACTCCTTTTCCTATTTGGAACCAGTCTGTTGTTCCATGTCCAGTTCTAACTGTTGCTTCCTGACCTGCATACAGATTTCTCAGGAGGCAGGTCAGGTGGTCTGATATTCCCATCTCTTTGAGAATTTTCCACAGTTTACTGTGATCCACACAGTCAAAGGCTTTGGCATAGTCAATAAAGCAGAAATAGATGTTTTTCTGGAACTCTCTTGTTTTTCCATGATCCAGCAGATGTTGGCAATTTGATCTCTGGTTCCTCTGCCTTTTCTAAAACCTTTTTTTTTTGGCAGTCATTTTTTCAAGCTTGCTTTAAATTTGTAATTAGAGAATAATTGCTTTCTAACGTTATGTTGTTTTCTGCTGTACAGCAATGCAAATCAGCTATAAGTATACATACATCTCCTCTCTCTTGAGCCTCCCTCCCACTCACCGCATCTCACCCCTCTATGTCATCACAGAACAACAAGCTGAGCTCCCTATGTTATACAGCTATTTCCCACTAGCTGTTCATTTTACACATGAAAGTGTATATATGGCAATTTATGTCATAACAGAGCTAGATGCCATAGATGGCACTAGTGGTAAAGAAGCTGCCTGCCAATGCAGAAGACAGAAGAGACTCAGGTTCGATCCCTGGGTTGGGAAGATTCCCTGGAGAAGGGCATGTCAACCCACTCCAGTTGGTTGAAAAATTTCTTGCCTCAAGAATCCCATGCACAGAGGAGCCTAGCAGGCTACAGTCCATAGGGTCACACAGAATCAGACATGACTGAAGCGACTTTGCATGCACACACTCCATATCTAAATATTAGAGATATGGAAACTGAGGGACAGAAACATTAAATAAACTAAGATCATGTATCCAGTAAATTGACTATAGTATCAGATATGGAATTTGAATCAGTAAATCAAGCCCCTAGAACCCACATGCCTGACCACTGTACTAGAGTTTATTAATGATTCTAAAGGTACGTCAAGATCCTGTGATGCCATGGGGCATGCAGTAGCCACACTTATCATGTGTATGTAGAACACAGGGCTAGATACTCTGGGTACCCAATAAACACTTGTTGAAAGGATGTATGAATGAAAGAGTGAATAGGTGAATTCAGGAATGAATATGTACTAATAAGATTTACTAGTAGAGAATTTGGCATAAGAAACTCTGGCGTATAATTTGGTATACATTTTAAGGTAATTCTGTAGCCAAAGTTGAAATATATGATTGATTTTTACATTTACATAGCCTTTTCCAAGAAATTAAATTTTTCTTTGATTCTACAGTTTTCAAAGATGTTAAAACTCAGTTTAGTCTCTCAGTCATGTCCAACTCTTTGCAACTTCATGGACTGAAGCACGCCAGGCTTCCCTATCCATCACCAACTCTCAAAGCTTGTTCAAACTCATGTCCGTCGCATTAGTGGTACCACTCAACCATCTCATCCTCTGTCTTCTACTTCTCTTTCTTCAATCTTTCCAAGCATCAAGGTCTTTTCCAGCGAGTCAGTTATTTGCATCAGGTGGCCAAAGTATTGGAATTTTAGCTTCAGCATCAGTCCTTCCAGTGAATATATATTCAGGACTGCTTTCCTTTAGGATTGACAGGTTTGATCTCCTTGCAGTCCAAAGGATGCTCAAGAGTCTTCTCCAACACCACAATTCAAAAGCATCAATTCTTCAGCACTCAGCTTTTGTTATAGTCCAACTCTCACATCCATACATGACCACTGAAAAAATCATAGCTTTGACTAGATGGACCTTTGTTGGCAAAGTAGTGTCTCTGCTTTTTAGTATGCTGTCTAGGTTGGTCATAGCTTTTCCTCCAAGGAGCAAACGTCTTTTAATTTCATGGCTGCAGTCACCATCTGCAGTGATATTGGAGCCCCCCCAAAATAAACTCTGTCAGTGTTTCCATTGTTTCCCCACCTATTTGCCATGAAGTGATGTGACCAGGTGCCATGATCTTAGTTTTTTGAATGTTGAGCTTTAAGCCAACTTTTTCACTCTCCTCTTTCACTCTCCTCTTTCACTTTCATCAAGATGCTCTTTAGTTCTTCTTCGCTTTCTGCCATAAGGGTGGTATCAACTGTGTACCTGAAGTTATTGGTATGTCTCCTGGCAATCTTGAAAAATGGATTTTGGAAAAATAAATTTACTGTATTAACTACCACCATGAGTCCCATGAAGACAAATCAAATCCTATGAGTTTTTTTTTTTTCCTTACCAGTGTACTAGTTGTGGTTCCCAGGTGTCTCATGGTGAAAAATCTTCCTTCAATCCAGGAGACACAGGTTTGATCCCTGAATTGGGGAGATCTCCTGGAGTAGGAAATGGCAACCGATTACAGTATTCTTGCCTGGAAAATTCTATGGACAGAGGATCCTGGTGAGCTGCAGTCCATGGGTCACAAAGAATCAGTCATGACTGAGCATGCATGAACACACACATACTTAGTTGACTAAGACTGACACTTTGGTTTGAACATAATAATTATTCATTGTTAAACATTTTATGGAGGAAAAGAGTATGATTCATAGTCAGCAGGCCTAAATTTTGATCCACATTTAGCCACTAGCCTGGTGGTTGTGCTTTAATTTTTGACTCAAAGCTATAAAGGAGGAGTCATACACATCCATTCCTTTATAATTAAATAAAATAATGTATTAGAAAAACATTTAGAAAACTGTAAGCAATTTTTAAAAGTTTCTCAGAATGTGTTCCCTGGAAAGTTGTTAATTTATTTTGAAACAAGGGTTCTATGATCAAGTATTTTTAAAAATTAGTTGAATTGAGTTCCTTTGTTTAATACTTCACCAAACTTTAATAATGTTAGTATGTATTTGGATTATCCAAGTACTTATTATATTATGCAAAATTTCACAACTTTATTTTATGGTGTTGCCATTTCTTTATAAAATATTTCATAAGGAAACACTGTGTGTGTGTTAATCACTCAGTCGTGTCCGACTCTTTGCTACCCCATGGACTGTAGCTCACCAGGCTTTTCTGTCCCATGGGGATTCTCCAGAGAGGAATACTAGAATGGTTGCCATTCCCTGTTCCAGGGTATCTTTCCAACCCAGGTCTCCCACAGTGCAGGCAGATTCTTTACTGTCTGAGGCACCAGGGAAGCCCATCAATACTGAAAAGGTAGCCTATCCCTTCTCCAGGGGATCTTCCTGACTCAGAATGGAACCAAGGTCTCCTGCACTGCAGGTGAGTTCTTTACCAGCTGAGCTACCAGAGAAGCCCTGCTTGTTAAGCCCAAAACTGATGAGTTGCATTATTAATAGTTTAGTACCCCAAATGCAAATTAGTAAAAAATTCCATGTAATCAAGATATTCTGGATATATTAAATAAAACTAAAGGAAGATTTTTAGCATATAGCTTTAGAGTAGTGATTGTAATTTTGATAACAAGGACAGAAATAGAATTATGGAAATTTTCCCAAAGTGTGGGAACATCGTTATCATCCTTATCAGAAAGAGATACAGAACTGACAGTCAGTAGAGAGGCTGGGATTTCAAACTCTAGAATATGTCTTTCTATTTGAAGTTTTCTCATTCCTCTACGTTTATGAAATTTATACTGGCTGCTGAGTTGGAAAGCTGAGTTAGGTTCAGGGGTTTATTCTCTGCCAAGTGAATGGAATTTAGGTAGTTATCACCAACTGGGAAAGGAAAACATAGCCCTTGATTTCAGTCATGTGTAGTGTTTTACTGTTTTCAGCCTCTCAGATCTTTCTAAGGAGGGTAAATGCTAAAGAATCCTCTTTTTCTGCTAAATTGTCTGAAGAGTCAAGATGGGGAGAATAGGAGAAAGCTAAATTATTTGGGGAATAATAAAAAAGGAGATTTAGATCCTGGGAAAGATCTCTGAAGAATAGAGGTTAGGACCTTTAAGCCTGAAAAAAAAGATTCATTTCTGCTCCCCAACCCAGTGAATAAAAGGCAAGACATAGTAACAGCCACCAAAATAAAAAAAGGTCTATGACAGCCGCTGAGATACCTGATGGATATTTTAGTGATGTAACCATGTCCCGTCCCCACCTTAGACCTTCAGCAGTGTCCCCATCACTTGCTGATTCCTTGTAGAGTGGACTGGATTGGCTGTGGATGGATGTGATAACGTGGTAGTGGGTGAAGCTAGCCTGTGGTTGAGAACAGAGGTTGCTGATGGTATCTTGTTTACCCAGTGGAGGCTGGTGGAGTCTCCCAGGAGGCCCATGGAAGTCTGGATTTGACTTGGGCCTTGGGCCAAAGTTGTTAAGAAAGTCCCTGAGGCTCCCACACATTGTCACCAGCCCTCCAGGGCCCTATGCTGGGGTTTAGGGCCTCAAAAAACCTCATGCAAATGATATTGAAAAAGATTTACCCTCCTTTATAATTAAATTTACATATTTCCAGTTCCCTTACAGTTCAGTTCAGTCAGTTCAGTCGCTCAGTCGTGTCCGACTCTTTGCGACCCCATGAATCGCATTATGCCTACAGTAGAGCACAGCATAGCTTTGACCTTCTTACTCCACTGATAACAAGAGGTCAAGTAAAGAAACGTCAAGGACTAGATAGGAATTGCTCTGCTCCACAGTATCCATCACCCATCCTCCCATGCCTGGGATTGCCCTCCAGTGGGCCCTGCACTCAGGGGAATGAGTCGTCCAGGCCCATCTTCCTACATGGAATCCTAGAGAGCAAAAATGACTAAGGAGATTATAAAACAAATATGTCAAGGGAAATATTCAAAGGGGACATGCCAAGGGTAAAGAAGAACTTTAATTTGCTTATGAAATGGAAAGTCTTGGGCTTCTCATAGTAACTGCAGTTAAAAAACAACCCCGATCTTATGCGTTTTATGACTCTTGAAAAACAAAACCCATGTGTAAAGGGGCAACACAATTATACTATGTACTATGACTAATACAAGGGTGCCTTTGTGGCCTGTGGTATATGCTTCATAAATCCTGTTATAGTGAATAAAATTGAACTAGAGATTGGGGAAGGAAGAATCTCTGGTCCTTGAGTATTTCTCTAGACAGTGTACTTTGTTATTTTTAATTAGTGGAGCTAATGATAAATGTTTTTGGACAATTTCGTACCAGAGGAAGGCAGTAAATTCCAAATAGAGACCTATGATTTCAAAGATGCTCTGTGGTGACCAAAATGGGAAGGAAATCCAAAAAGAGGGGATATATGTATGCATAGGGCTAATTCACTTTGCTGTACAGTAGAAACTAACACAACGTGGTAAAGCAACTAGACTTCTATAATTTTTTTTTTAATTCAATGAAATTTTAGCTGCAGGATGCTCTGCTGCTCCTCAGCATCCCACTTCTGCTCCTGTCTCACGGTCTTGCACCTTCTGTGTCTTCTGTCTTGCTTGCCCCGCCCCTGGATGTCTGTGTGTCAACTCTCCCACTTTATACAGATCTCTGATAAATGTCACTTTTTCAGAAGGGACTTCCCTGATCTTTGTTGTTGTTCAGTTGCTCAGTCATGCCTGACTCTTTGTGAACCCATGAAGTGCAGCACACCAGGCTTCCCATCCTTCACCATCTCCCAGGGCTTGCTGAAACTCATGTCCATTGAATCAGTGATGCCATCCAACCGTCTCATCCTCTATCGTCCCTTTCTCCTACTGCCTTCAATCTTTCCCAGCATCAGGGTTTCTATTTTTGTGTGAGGGGAGTGGAGGGTGGGAGGCAGTTGGTGGATCTCTTCTAATCAGTCAGCTCTTCATATCAGGTGGTCAAAATACTGGAGCTGGAGCTTCAGCTTCAGCTTCAGCATCAGTCCTTCCAATGAATATATAGGACTGATTTTCTTTAGGATTGACTGGTTTGATCTCCTTGCAGTCCAAAGGACTCTCAAGAGTCGTCTTCAACACCACAGTTCAAAAGCATCAATTCTTCAGTGCTCAGCCTTCTTACATTCCTACTACCAGAAAAACCATAGCTTTGACTCTATGGACATTTGTTGGCAAAGTAATGTCTCTGCTTTTTAATATGCTGTCTATGTTTGTCATAGCTTTTCTACCAAGGAGCAAGCGTCTTTTAATTTTATGGCAAGCATCTTAAATGTCACTTTTTCAGAAAGGACTTCCCTGATCTACTTATATAAAATTAGCTCCATTGTCAGCCCCAACCCGCAGTTTCCCACCCGTTCTCTATCCATTATGTTACTGTAGGCATCTTTATAGCTTTATCATCTCCTGGTTTATGTTTATTTATGTTCTATTTCTTTTCATTAAAATTGTAAGAGCCAAGAGAATACAGATGCATCTTGGTCAATTCACTGATGATAGATTATGCCTAGAATAATTTCTTGCATATAATAGGCATGTAAGAATATTTCTTTAGTGAATAGTGTTAAATAAGAGTTTTATGCTATACTTCCTTGTATGTAATATACAGTCTCTATATACATATTAATAATAAATATATATTATACTATAAAAATAATCTTATATAAATCATAGTACATATATAATTTTTATGTTTTCAAAAATAGTAATTTTTTTAAATTTATTTTTTACTGAAGTATAGTTGATTTAAGAATTTATTAGTTTCAGGTGTATAGCAAAGTGCTTCTGATATATATATATATGAATAGTGCTGCAGTGAACATTGGGATGCATGCATCTTTTTGAATTATGGTTTTCTCTGGATATATTTCTTTGGGCCCCTTTTTTGGGGGGGGCCAGGCAAAAATACTGGAGTGGGTTGCCATTCCCTTCTCCAGGAGACCTTCCTGACCCCGGGATTGAACCTGGGTCTCCCACATTGTAGGCAGACGCTTTACCGTCTGAGCCACCAGGGAAGTCTGGATTTATGCCCAGGAGTGGGGTTGTTGGATCATATGATGTGTGCTCAATCGTGTTCAACTCTTTGCAACCCCATGGCCTGCAGCCCTCCAGGGTTCCTTGTCCATAGTCTTTTACAAGCAGGAACACTAGACTAGGTGATATGGTAGCTCTATTTTAGTTTTTTAAGGACCCTCCGTACTGTTCTCCATTGTAGCTGTAGCAATTTACATTCCCACCCACAGTGAAGAAAAAGGTTCAATTTTCTCCACACCCTGCTCAGCATTTGTTATTTGTAGATTTTTTGGTGAGGGCCATTCTGACCTGTGTAGCATGATACCTCATTTTAGTTTTAATTTGCATTTTGCTAATGCTTACTGATGTTGAGCATCTCTTTTCGTGCCTTTTGTCCATTTGTATGTCCTCTTTGCAGAGCTGTATGTTTAGGTCTTCCGCCCATTTTTTGAGTTGTAGGAGCTGTTTGTATATTTTAGATATTAATCCATTGTTGGTTGCATCATTTGCAAATATTTTCTCCCATTCTGTGGGTTTTCAACAAATGACGTAAAGAATGGTTTACTTGAGAGTAATGTGAGGATAACCGTGTGACTGTGACTGTTACCCTCCATCATTATATTTTTTCATATTTGAAACCTCTTGCCTCTTTAAGACATGCAAAGAATTAATATATATATGTTTTAAATTTTGCATTCAGTTGTGGTTTCCTACAGCTTTCATCCCTTTAGTAATAGCTCTGGTGATGCTTTTTCACCCAAGAAGTCCTTAAAAGGACATTCATGATTATAGTAACACACAAAAAACAATAGGAGAACATAGCACAGGGAAAAATATAAACGAGAAAGGAAACTATTTTGCCTACAGAAACACACATTCAGCTATCTGCATTTCTCATATTATTAAAAATATCTTTGCTTGGTTGAAACCATTTTGTTTCCATGCTAACTTCTCATTTGCTTCCCCTGTGAACTTTTTAAATTCCAAGTTTGGCAGCAGTTTTGTTTTCCTTGGAACTCAGTATTGTGTAACATTCTGTTAGCTAAAGGCAGTGATGTAGAAATTGATTATTAAAAATAAAAGAGGAATTTATTTCATAAGGATGAAAATTAGTATCAAGGAAGTTAGGATTTTCAAAATGCTTTACTTAACAAATTATGTTTCTTTGCAAGGAAGTATATTTTGTTTCCTGGGAATAAATTTAAGCATCTTCTTTTTACCCATCCTGATTAATAGGAACTGAGAATGAAGGAAAGGTATACAGTTTTAAAGAGAATTCCTTCTGTTTGCTATGTGTAGTCATAAACTTGGTGACCTGTATGTCCTCAAACTTCCTGGTTAGATGTTTATTAAAATATTATTACCCAGAGAATTAAGAAGCTCTGTACTCTTTATCAAGCAGAATATATTTGAATTTCCCATGTATTATTTATGTTTTAGTCTTAGTTTCTCTCTCTCTCTCCTGTATTTTTACAACTTTTGTATAACAGATTATAAAATCAGAAGGATTCCTTATTAATAAACTTTCTGTCTCTTTTCCCAGAGTGGCCTAGGTATCATACTGCTGTTCACTTTCTCGAACATTTAGTCCATATACATTCAATTGAAAAAAGAAAAAAAAATGATTCCACAAATTCTACTTCTGTTCCTCATTGTCAGTGTGCAACCCATTTCTGTCTTTCATCTAATCACATGATAATATCAAATGACTACGTTGGACATCTGCACCTTAACACTGATACTACCTGTTGATTCAAAGGATATTTTGACTTTCTCACTGGTGTGACATCAACATCAATTTGCACGGAATTCTGTAATTCATTGACTTATGATGCAAGTTCTCTTCTTCAGTATTTATTATAACTTACTAATTTTTTTTTCATTTGTCCTGATCATTAGTAAAGAGAGTGGGGCTAGGGAGGTATCACTGTACTTTCTAAAACTTTTAGTCTATGGTTCTGCTTTAATGGGAATACTGATGAGCGGTCAAATGCTTCATTTTAATTTAAATAATCTGTAGTATTAAGTAAGTCAGGCAATTTTTCATACTATGAATAGCTTTTAAAAAAATGATATTGAAAGAATGGTGTTCATTTTAGTCCTGGATCCATGATCTGAGGGCAGTGCTATAAAATAAATACTGTAAACAGTGTAAACATTTCAGATGCTATCATCTAATATGAAGCCGATCCTCACTCAGCCCTCACCTGTGCTGGGTATTCAGTGATCTTGAGAAGGAATAGAGCCCTGATACCCTAACCAGTACCCCCACCCCCGGCCATCCTCTTTCTCAGCATTTAATAAACAAATACGAGAAAATACTATAGTAAACCTCATACACTCAACACTGAAATAATGTAAATTTTGGCTCAAATTAATGAAAAATAGGTTTTCAATGATAAAGCCCTTGTATGATTTCCTCAAGTCCAAAGGGACAAAAATCTTTGTTACTTTCCTTTTCCTCTCTTATTGCCTGTCTCATTGAATAGAGGACATTCCAGCATCTCATTCACTATTTCAGAGTTTATTATTTTTAAAAAATTTTGCATAGCATATAGATTACTGTAACTTTTAACTACCTTTAAAAAAGTAGTAGAGTATCATTTTGAAATACTACCACATGCTTGGTCAACTCAGATATTTAAAAAATATTATAATAATTGTATTAATAGGAATTCCCTGGTGGCTCAGATGGTAAAGAATCTGCCTGTTATACAGGAGACCCGGGTTTAATCCCTGGGTTGGGAAGGTCTCCTGGAGAAGGGAATGACAACTCACTCTAATATTCTTGCCTGGAGAACTCAATGGACAAAGGAGCCTGGTGGGCTACAGTCCATGGGGTCACAAAGAGTCAGACGTGACTGAGCAACTAACAAACACATACACACAATGATAAGTATATAATGATACAATGAAATAGAATTCCTTTGGCCTAAATCTTTCTCATTGGTCTATTGGATACTGTAAGGAAATAACTCTGTCTTATACATAACACATTTAGTATAATTACTATTTTATAGTTTATTGTAAAAAGTCAGAGAGTGAAACTATTGGAAGTTTATAAGTTTTAGTTTATAAATTATCAAATTCTCTTCTGTTGTAAGTGAAGACCCAAATGAGTCACATTTGGAATGTTTTCATTGTTTGACTAAAAGTTGTCTTTAAGAGAGTTAATGGCAGGAGCAGTGAATCCTAAGTTTTTATTATTTTAGTTCTGATCTTGGAGAAATGTTATGTTCTTGACTTAGCACCTGTCATCATTAAATATTCTCCCTTAAATTAGTATAAGTGGATTACAAATTATGTTTGTTATTTATTTACTTCTTTTTATTTTTATACTCATGCATAGGCACCCCACTCCAGTACTCTTGCCTGGAAAATCCCATGGATGGAGGAGCCTGGTAGGCTGCAGTCCATGGGGTCACTGAGGGTTGGACACGACTGAGCGACTTCCATTTCACTTTTCACTTTGATGCATTGGAGAAGGAAATGGCAACCCACTCCAGTGTTCTTGCCTGGAGAATCCCAGGGATGGGGGAGCCCTCATGTAACTTTTAAAGCTTCTAAAAGTCAAATTTTAATTGCTATATTCTTTTCTTTTATATACTATAATGTTTTAATAGCTCCCCTTATGTTGGACAGCACAGTGTAACTACCAGATTTTTACAATTTTATTTACTGATCAAAGGGTATGGATATTTAATAGTATATAGTATGTATTAAAATGAACATATATGTTGTATGTCTGTATAAGTGTGTTGTGTATATATGCATATATATCTCAATATATATGTTTTCTGTATAATAACAATATATGTGTATACTTATCTCCCTAATTCCTCACCTAATATTCAACATAAGCAATTTTCAAATAAAGTAGGCAACAGTAGTTTTTTGTTATTGTTTATCCTGAGTTTCTTTCACTTCTAATAAAATTCGTCGTTTCCTATAAACCTCTTGACTTGATATTTATTGTGTAAATTGACCTTATCCTTTCTTCCAGTTATCTACTAGGGTTGTATTTCTTTAAAATGTGTCGAGTTCTTAGTGGACTGAAGATGTTATTCTTTACCTACCTTTCACTGTTGATATTTTACCAGTGTGACATTTGTGAAGGCATTTGAAAATTTCAGGTATCCTGATCAGTTGATCTGACTTTTTTTTAAATTTGGAAATTCTTTTTTTATTCCAAGATAGTTTAAGTATTTGTTTTCATTTTGTTCTAATACTTACAGTTAAATCTTTTTAAAATAACTTTTTATCTACTGTTTTTAATATAGGTTCAGCTCTATATTTTTTTCTGTTTTCCATTGATTGAATAATTCATCAAAAACTCATTAATTTTTGTATTTTCTTTTTCATGTTTTGTTACTACATGTACTTGAATTTATTTCAGAACTGTCCACTACATTTCATTCATTTATATTTTGAGTCATGAAGCATTATCCTATAATTTGAATTAAATTTTATTATTTTAATATACTTTAATAACCACTAGGGCATATTTATCCTTTCTGATATTTTGATTCTTAGTTTATTCTCTCAGATAAAATTTGGGGTTTTTTTTCAATATCTTTTAAAAATGCACACAACTTTTGATTGAAATTGAGTTAAACCTATAAATTTATTTGGGTAGAAATAACATAATTTTATTGAATTAACTTCTCAAACAGGAGAATTTTATGTTCATCAGTGAAGCTTTACCATTTTCTGTATATGATTATCAAATATTTCTTGATAATGTTCAAAAGCATATTACTCTTTGTTGCTATTATGAACAGTTTCTTTGTCTTTTGTTGTCAAAGTCAGTGCAGTTGAATAGAAAAACTAATATATATAAACATGCTTTATAGTATGTCTTGTTAGCATGACAGCTTCTTATTGGTAAGGAGTTCTTTCACTGGTACACATGACTAGTGAGTAACTAAACAGAGAACTGGAATTTTGTTCCTCTTGGTTGATACTTGCATTTTCTTAATATTCTTCATGGTAAATGTTATTTTCGGCAAATAAATATCATGATCTGAAGCAAAGTAGCTCAGTGCTGTTACAACTCTGGAAATAACTTGATAATGTCTTATAGTCTGTGTTTTTATAAAAATCTATATTTGTAACTTTGGGGGCATATTTCAGAGGAAATAATTTTTGCTCCTTAGAACTCTCATATTTTTGTGTTTTATAAAAACTGAATTTAAATTTATTGAAATATTTTGGCCTTCTGGTTCTTATCATTTCTGACAGTAGGCTAGGCTACACTAGTAGATTTCTGCAGGATGTTTTGTTAATAAACTACAAGCTTGCTGCTACTGCTGCTAAGTCGCTTCAGTTGTGTCCGACTCTGTGCAACCCCATAGACGGCAGCCCACCAGGCTCCCCCGTCCCTGGGGTTCTCCAGGCAAGAACACTGGAGTGGGTTGCCATTTCCTTCTCCAAAATAAAGCTTAACATGGTTTAACATCTCTCTAGAATATTCCTGGCACAGACTAGGAAAGCTGTATATTAGCAGACTTGTTTAGTCACACAGTGATATTAAAATATCTTTAAAACAACGAGTAATTGAAATATTAGCTATCAAGCCAGGAGTAGATTTTTTTTTCAATCTGTTTGCAGGACACAAGTTAACCTAAAAATGCATTCTAATATACAGTAGGTACAGACAAATATTTTTGATTCCACTATATAAGGTACTTAGAATAGTTAAACTCACATAGTTAGAAAGCGCATTGTTAGATGCAGGGGGTAGGGGTTAATTTGGGGAGGACTTAGTGTTTAATGGGGACAGTTTCAGTTGAGGAAAGTGAAAGATTAGGGAGATGGCTGATGGTGAGAGTTGCACAACAATGTGAATGTACTTAGTGTCATAGAAATATACAGTTAAATGTGGTTAAAATCGTATGTTATGTGACTTTTACCATAATAAAAAAGAATTTTTAAAAACAGGTGTATTACTTTAGATATGTTAATTTATATTCGTGAGGGCTATTTAATACCTTACTCTTAAAACATAGGTTTCAAAAAGCCTGCTGTTGCTGCTAAGTTAGACACTTCAGTTGTGCCTGACTCTGTGTGACCCCATAGACGGAACCCCACCAGGCTCCCCTGTCCCTGAGATTCTCCAGGAAAGTACACTGGAGTGGGTTGCCATTTCCTTCTCCAAGGCATGAAAGTGAAAAGTGAAAATGAAGTCACTCAGGCGTGTCTGAATCTTAGCGACCCCATGGACTGCAGCCTACCAGGCTCCTATGTCCATGAAAGAGTAGAAACTGTTGCCATGTAAATAGGTATAATTTAATTTACTGTCAAGAATTTGCTGGCAAGATTTTAATTTACTGGCAAGAATATGCAGAAGAACTATACAAAAAAGATCTTCATGACCCAAATAATCACGATGGTGTGATCACTCACCAGACATCCTGGAAAGCGAAGTCAAGTGGGTCTTAGGAAGCATCACTATGATCAAAGCTAGTGGAGGTGATGGAATTCCAGCTGAACTATTTCAAATCCTGAAAAAGGATGCTGTGAAAGTGCTGCACTCAATATGTCTGCGGCAAATTTAAAGAACTCAACAGTGGCCACAGAACTGGAAAAGGTCAGTTTTTATTTCAATCCCAAAGAAAGGCAATGCTAAAGAATGTTCAAACTACTGAACAATTGCACTCATCTCACACTCTAGCAAAGTCATGCCAAAATTATCCAAGCCAGGCTTCAACAATCCATGAACCGTGAACTTCCCAATGTTCAAGCTGGATTTAGAAAAGGCAGAGGAACAGAAATCAAATTGCCAACATCCTTTGGATTATTGAAAAAGCAAGAGAGTTCCAGAAAAACATCTACTTCTGCTTTATTAACTACACCAAAGCCTTTGACTGTGTAATCACAACAAACTGGAAAATTGTCCAAGAGATGAGAATACCAGACCACCTGACCTACCTCTTGAGAAATCTGTATGCAGGTCAGGAAGCAACAGTTAGAACTGGACTTGGAACAACAGACTAGTTCCAGATCGGGAAAGGAGTACATCAAGGCTGTATATTGTCATCCTGCTAATTTAACATATATGAAGAGTACATCATGAGAAATGCTGGACTGGAAGAAGCACAAGCTGGAATCAAGATTGCTGGGAGAAATATCAATAACCTCAGATATGCAGATGACACCACCCTCATGACAGAAAGCAAAGAACTAAAGAGCTTCTTGATGAAAGTGAAAGAGGAGAGTGAAAACGTTGGCTTAAAACTCAACATTCAGAAAACTAAGATCATGGCATCCAGTCTCATCACTTCATTTCAAATAGATGGGGAAACAGTGGAAACAGTGACAGACTTTATTTTGGGTGGCTCTAAAATCACTGCAGATGGTGACTGCAGCCATGAAATTAAAAGATGCTTGCTCTTAGAAGAAAAATTATAAACAACCTAGATAGCATATTAAAAAGCAGAGACATTACTTTGCCAACAAGGGTCCATCTAGTCAAAGTTATGGTGTTTCCAATAGTCATGTATGGATGTGAAGGTTGGACTATAAAGAAAGCTGAGTTCCAAAGAATTGATGCTTTTGAACTGTGATGTTGAAGAAGACTCTTGAGAGTCCCTTGGAGTGCAAGGAGAGCAAGCCAGTCCATCTTAAAGGAAATCAATCCTGAATATTCATTGGAAGAACTGATGCTGAAGCTGAAACTCCAATAGTTTGGTCACCTGATGCGAAGACTGACTCATTTGAAAAGATCTTGATGCCGGAAAAGATTGAAGGCAGATGGAGAAGGAGATGACAGAGGATAAGATGGTTGAATGGCATCACCGACTCGATGGATGTGAGTTTGAGTAAGCTCTGGGAGCTGGTGATAAATACGGAAACCTGATCTGCTGCAATCCATGGAGTCACAAAGAGTCAGACATGACTGTAACTGAACTGAATTGAATTTACTGTCATTACTATATTGTGTTGACCTCTGGGGCTTTCAAGGGGACACTAGTGGTAAAGAACCCTCCTACCAGTGTAGGAGTCATAAGAGAAGCAGGTTTGATCTCTGGGTTGGGAAGATTCCCTGGAGGAGGGCGTGGCAACTCACTCTAGTACTCTTATCTGGAGAATCCCGTGGACAGAGAAGTCTGGCAGGCTAAAGTTATTTAATACCTTACTATTAAAACATAGATTTCAAAACTTTATTATTCTATAAAAGAAAGACTATAAATTGTTGACATATAAAATAGGTATCATTTAATTTACTGTCATTATTATATTGTCTTACAGCTCATGGGGCATTCAGAATGGGACCACAAACGAGGGCCACGAGGATCACAGGTAAGCTTCTTTCCCATTTATGCATTTTGTTGCTTAACACGTGGAGCCATGACTTTTCTAAAACTCAAGAAATAAGGACAGAGAAGAGGCACAGCAGTCATGCCATTTGTTTTTATTTTACTTAGCTATAATTAAAGTCTGGTTTCAGATCCCAAGGGCAGATACCAGTATATTCCTCTGAAGAGCTTTCTAGTATCCCAGATTTGTTGTGTTCATGTTCCTCTCAATAGAGATTTTATATTCATCTCGTCTCTACAGAATTTAGTTTGATCAGCAACCTACTCTCTTGATTTTATTCATTTCCTTTGATAATTTTTCTATGTATTTCTTCTTGTCTCTATCTTCCTGGTTTTGGTTAAATATTTTGAAATAAAATCACATTAAACCCTGAACTAATTACAGATTTTGTCTGTAAATGAACTGTCTTATCTTAGGGAAATAGAAAGATGAAAGGACCTATTATTTAGGAAAAGAAACAAATTATAAACCTTTCTATATTACCAGACTGTTCTCATTGTCTTACTTTATGTCTTAGGCAAGGAGAAATCTTCCATGACGCATTTATGCTTTTTAATGACCTAATTAGACAATGTGGATTTGTTTTGCTTTCATAATTACTTTGCCTGACAGAATAAAGGCTGAATTTTACACTGAAAAAATTATCTTTCCTCCTAGGGTGCTTTGTGAAGAAATAGAAAAATCAGTTTTCTCTTAGTTGCCTGCACTTACCTGACTGTAAACATGCCAAATAAAAGATAACACTAAAAATACGGTTAAGAGAAAGAGAATTGGATGTGCAGTACTGCATAAGAAAAATCATTTTGAAATATGAAATTCTCCCCAGGGTTTTACCAAGTTGACATGACCTGTGCTGTCATTAAGTTTTCATGGATAATAGCTTGATTTAGGTCACTGAGAAAGTACAACCAAGTCAGTCAGTTGTTTTTAGTGGCTAGTTTAATAGCTGTGTTTTCATTTTTGTCTGATATCAATTTGATGAGTAGATAATATAAATCAGTCCAATTAAATCAGCATTATCCAAAAGAATTTATGCCTCACTTTATGTTACTCTTCTCTCTTTCTATTTTCTCCAACAACTCGCCCTCTGTACACATTTAATATTTTAAATCAGAATTTGCTGCCAGATTGGTAAAGAATACATGGTAAATTATTTGTAATTCTAGATCTGTTAAAGGTAAAGATGAGCACCAGCAAGAAACCCAGGTTTCTTCGATAAGGGGGCTTCCCAGGTAGCATAGTGGTAGAGAATCCATCTGTCAATGCAGGAGACACAAGAGACGTGAGTTTGATCCCCTGGCTCAGGAAAATCCCCTGGAGGAGAAAATGGCAACCCATTCCAGTATTCTTGCCTGAAATAGTCCATGGACAGAGGAGCCTGGGGGGTTACAGTCCATGGGGTCACAAACAGTCGGACATGACTTAGCAACTAACAACAACAATAGAATATACCTTTATCTCACCTTGATTCTCAACTCAGATAAAAATTCTCAATGTCAAAAGCAAAAACAGTTCATATACATATAACTTATTCAGATTGTTGTACGGCAGAAACATACACAGAATTGTAAAGCAATTATACTCCAATTAAAAAGCAAATAAGTGTTTTAAAAAGCAAGAACACACACCCAAACATTAAAAAGATACCAATTACAACAGAATAGTTTATTTGGAAATTCTAGGTAAATTAAGCACAGAGTAAAACCTCGAATTCCCCACCAGAGGGGGAGAAAAAGACACTGTATTTATATTTTAGATCATTGATCTCTTCTTGTCTTGCTATTACTTCCTTGAACAATATGTTTAAAGCCATTGAAGGGAATTGCTGACTGCATTTGAAGACAGACCTCTAAGTATTTTAAAATACCACAAGGCCTCATTCAAATACCATCTCTTTAGGAAAAGATTTAGTTTAATTGAAGACAGGTTTTTGACCACTTACTATGTGAACAGCACTGTGGTAGGTCTCAGTCTGAGGGAAAACCGAGCGACAAGTTTATTGTGTCCTGAGAGCTTACAAGGTGTAGTTGGAAACAGAGCAATACTTGAGTGGATAATGTGCCTATAAGGCAGAATGGTAGATATAAAATTAATTATATAAACAAAGTATGATAAGAGTTTAGGTGGAACAGATTGTTGATTTATGCCTAGTAGAAATGGGAAAAATGGTGTCTGAGGTGAGCCTTCAAGATTGTGTTACAAGATTTTAGAAGTGTAAAGAAGGAAAGGAAAAAGCCTGAGGAAAAAGTCTGAACTGGCAAAGTGTGGGGTTGTTTGGATACGTGTGACCTTTCTTTATAACTGCTTTATAAAACCTGACTGGCTAGGGACCGTTGCAGGAACTCTTGTGAAGGAATGATCCAGAGGATGTCATTTTTTATTGATTAGATGAGGAAGAAGTAAGGAGGGTCAGGAGTTTGAAATCCTGTACTTCACAGATGAGTGCTAGTAACCAGGCCTGTTCACAGGGAAAACAATGAGGTTAGTGTTCACAATGTTGAGTGAGAAGTGAAGATGACAATCCCAAAAGGGAATTTCAGATGGATACTTGAGATGCTGTTCTGGGCTTTGTAGTCAGATGAAAGGGCTTCTCTGGTGGCTCAGCAGTAAAACATTTGCGTGCAATGCAGAAGTCCATCTACAATGCAGGAGACACAGGTTTGATTCCTGGGTCAGGAAGATCCCTGGGAGAAGGAAATGGCAACCCACTTCAGTATTCTTGCCTGGGAAATCCCATGGACAGAGGAGCTTGGAGAGCTCCAGTCCATGGGGTCACAAGAGTTGGATATGACTTAGTGGCTGAACCACTGCCACAGCCAGATGATAGCAGAAGATGTTAGCTAAAGAGTACCAGACATACCTATGATAATAGAGTTACATCAGGCAATAGGTCCCGGAAGAAGAGCATGAAAAGAGGAAAACAGAAGAAAGGCTGATTCTTGTTGGAGGCTCAGCATACAGGCTGCGAGGAGCCTGGGGAGGGAGTTAAAACATACACACAGGCTCAGTGGAGACCAGAGGAAGGAGAACTAATGCAGAATTGAAAGGAGTGAGCATGCTGACAAGCTACACTCAAAAGAGGGCTGAGGCCACAAACGCAGGTTCAAGAAAATAAAAAAAAATGGGACATGCTATTGAATGCAGTGATGAGCAGGGCATTAGTGGGCTCTGAGAATGCACTTTCAGTCAAGCAGTGGTGGAAAACAGAATACAGAAATTAAGAAGAGAATTAGTGTGAGGTGGGGCTTCCCTGATGGCTCAATTGGTAAAGAATCTGCCTGCAATGCAAGAGATCTAGGTTGGCTCCCTGGGTCAGGAAGATCCCCTTGGAGAAGGGAATGGCTGCCCACTCCAGTATTCTTCCCTGGAGAATTCTATGGATAGAGGACCCTAGCAGACTACATACAGTCCATGTGGTCGCAAAGAGTCAGACATGACTGAATGACTAACACATTCACTTAACTTTCACTTTTTGTGTGAGATACTAGAAAGGTCTCTTGGAGGAGTTTAGTTTTAAAAGAAAAGTAGAATTAAGAAAGAAGTGAAAAATGACAAGGTCCCAATGTATGGCAGTGATTTATATTCAATATCCTTTGATTAACCATAATGGTAAAGAATATAAAAAAGAATGGTGATGGTTTAGTTGCTAAGTCATGTCACACTCTTGAGACCCCATGGACCATTCAATATCCTTTGATTAACCATAATGGTAAAGAATATAAAAAAGAATGTATGTGTGTATAACTGAATCACTTTGCTGTAGAGCAGAGATTAATACAACATTGTAAATCAGCTATACTTCAGTAAAAAAAGAAATAGCAATGGAAGTGAGGAAATTTTTTCGTGCCAAGGTGAGATATATGTCTTAATAACTGTTAATGGCAAAGAGAATGAGTGTAGAGGAGAAAACACTGGAAGTTCTCAATAGTGACCTACTTAAGGACTGAGAAAACAGTGTAGTTCAGGGCAGGGAATGCACTTTCTCTCAAAGTGGTCCTCTGACACCCATTTGTGTGTTTTTCTTACACTCCACCAGTCCCTACCCTGAACGCTTCCATTTACTCTAGTTCAGAAAAACTGACCATGTTCTTAAACGGATTATTAGACAAATCCACCAATAAGCACTAATGAAAAAGCTTTAGAAAGAAAGAGAAATTTATACCAGAACAGGAGACAATAAGTGGGGACAGGTAGTACAAAACTGAAATGTTGTTTAGTCGCTAAGTCATGTCTAACTCTTGCAACCTCAGGGACTGTAGCCCACCAGGTTTCCTCTGTGCATGGAGTTTCCCAGGCAAGAAGACTGGAGTGGGTTGCCAATTCCTTCTCTAGGGAACCTTCTGACCCAGGGATCAAACTCACATCTCCTGCATTGCATGCAGTTTCTTTTACCCCTGGGGCTTCCCTGGTGGCTCAGCTAAGAAAGAAACTGCCTGCCGTGTGGGAGACCTGGGTTCAACCCCTGGTTTGGGAAGATTCCCTGGAGAAGGGAATAGCACCCACTCCAGTACTCGTGCCTGGAGAATTCCATGGA
Organism: Aepyceros melampus; assembly: GCA_006408695.1. NCBI lineage: Eukaryota > Metazoa > Chordata > Mammalia > Artiodactyla > Bovidae > Aepyceros > Aepyceros melampus. The sequence goes on along the minus strand of SJXQ01008105.1, from coordinate 191,151 downwards.
CAGAGAAGCCTAGTAAGCTACAGTCCGTGGGGTCACAAAGATTCAGATGTGACTGAACGACTTTCACTTTCTTTTACCACTGAGCCTCAGAGGTTAAAGCATCTGCCTCCAGTGCGGGAGACTCGGGTTCGATCCCTGGGTCGGGAAGATTCCCTGGAGAAGGAAATGGCAATCCACTCCAGTATTCTTGCCTGGAGAATCCTGTGGACAGAGAAGCCTAGTAGGTTACAGTCCATGGGGTCACAAAGAGTCGGACACGACTGAGTGACTTTACCTTACCTTACCTTACCTTTACCACTGAGCCACCAGGGAAATAATGTGAGCCTGATGACTTCAGTTTTCTTGGTAGAGAAAAAGCATATAAACTTGGGGATATTACAGTGGAAAACCTTGAATGACAGAAAATATATGAAGTGCATTTGTTTTAGATTTTCAGAAGTGGGGACTGACTTGAGGTGTGAGCATCAGTAAATACCTGGTAGATAGCAGTGGGCTGTCACAAATGTGAGGGGCAGCCTGCAAGACATATATTGGTGTTTTTCCAATATATGTCTTGCACTGTTTTTAACCTTCAAGAAGTCAAAAACAAACTAAACAATTTTGGCCTTCAGAAAGGAAGTATATAGTTTTATCTAAAGTCGGTATTAGCTAGGAGGAAAAAAAAATGATCAGCTCGTATTGAGAACATTCATCATGACCAGGATAAAGTTAAACTTCTGACTTTGCTCCTATGTGCTTTCTAGACAGAGGTTTCCCTCAAATTTAATGTTGTCTTTCAAAATTATATCTGTATTATCACAAATAATAAAGTGTACCTTTCATCTAAAATTCGTATAGAACAGTGAATATCTTACTTCAAGTTAAATTCAGCTCTTAATTGTATATGACTCTTCAAACTCAGCAAGAATTTAATTAACTTTTATTTATTTACTTTATTCTCAATAATTCTGTGACATAATTTGTCAGTTCACTCACACATTCAGGCGATGGTTTCTTCTTCCTTTTTTTTTTCCTTTTAGTATAAGCTCTCAAATACTAGATCATCCAAATTAGGGAAGATGCTAAGTGATATATAAACTTCAGCAGCAGGCAGAACTCTCTTTCTGGCAGCATTCCCAGTAATACCAAATGAAGTCAGGATAAAATTCTCAGAAGGCAATTAAGTGTTTTTCTTGTTTTGTTTTCTCTTTGCTATAAATTCTTGAAGAAAAGCTTTTCAGTGGAAAGTTAAGAGAGATAATAGAAAATTGTTCTCCTTTGAAAAGCTTATGAGAGGTAAGAGGGCATTGAAGGAACCAATCGTTTCCTTGTTACTTAGCTAAGAGTCTTTGTGGGAAAAGATCACTTTGATTTGTGAATTGTACTAGGAACTTTAATGTACTGAGAATGTACTAGGAACATTTTAACATACTAGGAACCAGTGGGCCTGTATTTATTAATAGTTAAAGACTAGCAGGTTCTTTCGTCATTTAGTGCATTTTTGATACCTTACACTATCATTACAGACAAACAGATTCTGTACAGACAAACAGATTCTGTAGTCATTTAGTGTGTGTATGTCTGTGTGTAGCATATATACACTAATAATATATATACAAACAACCAAGCTTTATCAATTACACTTAAGACCACTTTTTGAAGACACAACTTATGTGTGATGTTTAATCTTCAAATAATTGAGGTGTATTTTTAGACATGAAATTCTGGTTTGTCTTTCTAAGTGATTGAATTATAGTATGTACAACACAAGAAAATAGCTGAATATTCTGGTGGGAAAAAAAGGTAATAGGTAGCAATAGACTTTCAGTATGCTTAAAAATGAAATGGAAATATAATACACTACAATTTATGGGATATATTAGGTTGGCCAAAAAGTTTATTCAGGTTTTCTGTAACATCATACAGTAAAACCCAAATGAATTTTTTTGGCCAACCCAATAGCAAAAGCAGTTCTAAGAAAGCAGTTCCTGGAAATAAATGCCTACCTCTATGAATAATTATATGCCACAAACTGAGCAACTTAGAAGAAATGGATGAATTCCTAGGAGCATACAACATACAAAGACTGACCATGAAGAAACAGAAAATCTGAACAGACCAATAATTTAAAACCTTCCAACAAAGAAAAACCAAGGCCAGAAGGTTTCACTGGTGAATTCTACTAAACATTAGCAGCAATTTCTGCCAATCCTTTTCAAAGTCTTCCAAGGAATGGAAAAGGTGGGAATACTTCTGAACTCATTTTATGATGCCAGCATTATGTTGATACCAAAACCAGAAAAGGACATGAGAAGAGAAGTATAAAGTCATTACCCTTGTAAACATAGGTGCAACAGTCCTCAACAAAATATTAGTAAACTGAATTCAACAATACATTAAAATGATCATACACCATGATCAAGTAGAATTTATTCCAGGGAAGCAAGGATAGTTCAACAACTGCAGATCAGTCAGAGTGACATACCACATTAACAGAATAGAAAATAAGATTCTTATGATCATCTCAATAAATGCAGAAAAGCAATTGACAAAATTCAACATCTGTTTATGATGTATATATATATAAAAAAAAACCTCTCAACAGTGTGGTTCTAGGGGTAACATGCCTCAATATCCTAAAGGCCATATATGACAAACTCAGAGCTGACATCTCACTGCATCAGCTTTTCCTCTAAGAACAGGAACATGACAAGGATCCCTGCTCTCTCCTCTTTTATTCAGCATAGTATGGAAAGTCCAAGCCAGAGCAATTAAGCAAGAAAATAAATAAAAGGCATCCAGATTGGAAAGGAAGAAGTAAAATTGTTAACTGTATACAGATGACATGATATCAGATCTAGAAAACCCTAAAAATGAAGTAAAGTGAACTCGCTCAGTCGTGTCCAACTCTTTGCTACCCCATGGACTGTAGCCCACCAGGCTCCTCCATCCATGGGATTTTCTAGGCAAGGGTACTGGAGTGGGTTGCCATTTCCTTCTCCAGGTGTCTTCCCAACCCAGGGATCGAACCCGGGTCTCTCGCATTGCAGCAGACACTTTACCATCTGAGCCACAGGGAATCAACCAGAAAACCCTAAAGACCTCATCAAAAAGATGTTAGGACTAACAAACAAATTCATTGACATTTCAAAATATAAAATGAATACCAAAAATTCTATCGTTTCTTTACAATAATAACAAAGTATCAGAAAGAAAAATAAAGAAAGCAGTTCCACTGACAATGCATCAAAAATAACAAAATACCTAAAATAAATTTAACCGAGGTGAAAGAACTGTGTATAGATAATTACAAGATATTAATGAAAGCAATTGAAGAAGACACAAAGAAATGGAAAGATAATCTGTGCTCATAAATTAGAAGAATTAGTATTGTTAAAATGTCCATAATATCCAAATCAATCTACGTATTCAATGCGGCTGCTAAGTTACTTCAGTCGTGTCTGACTCTGTGCGACCCCATAGACGGCAGCCTGTCAAGCTCCCCTGTCCCTGGGATTCTCCAGGCAAGAACTCTGGAGTGGGTTGCCATTTCCTTCTCCAATGCATGAAAGTGAAAAGTGAAAGTGAAGTGGCTCAGTCATGTCCGACTCTTAGTGACACCATGGACTGCAGCCTACCAGGCTCCTATGTTCATGGGATTTTCCAGGCAAGAGTACTGGAGTGTGGTGCCATTGCCTTCTCCCATATTCAATGCAATCCCTATCAAAATTCCAGTGGTATTTTTCAGATAATATAATAGACATTCCTAAAATTTGTATGTAACTAAAATATTTCAAATAGCCAAGCAATCTTGAGGAAGAAGAATAAAGCTTAGTATATCACACTCCCTTGTTTCAAACTATATTACAAAGATGTAGTAATCAAAGGGCTTCTCTGGTGGCTCAGAGGTAAGGAATCTGCCTGCAATGCAGGAGCCATATGAGACACAGATTCAATCATGTGTTGGGATGATTCCCTGGAGGAGGGCATGGCAACCCTCTCCAGTATTCCTGCCTGGAGAATCCTATGGACAGAGGAGCCTAGCAGACTACAGTTCATGGGGTTACAAAGATCAGACACTACTGAAGTGACTTAGCAGGCATAGTAATCAAAACACTGTATTACATTAAAACAGACACACAAATCAATGGAACAGAGTAGAGAGCCCAGAAATAAACCCTCACATATATTTATGACAAAGTAGCCAAGAATATACAAAGACAGTCTCCTTCATAAATGGTGTTGAGAAAATTGAAAAAACCACACACAAACAAATAAAACTGGACCACTCTCTTACACAACATACAAACGTTAATTCAAAATGGATTAAAGACTTGAAGGTAAGACCAGAAACCATAAAACTCTAGAAGATAAGTGGCAACCTCCTTGATTTAGACTGTGGTCATGATTTTTTTAACAGCAAAAGCAATAAAAGCAGAAATAAACAAGCTGTACTATATCAAGCTAAAAATCTTACTCACAGCAAAAGAAATCATAAACAAAATGAAAAGGCAGCCTACTGAGTAGGGGAAAATATTTGCAAATCATGTATCTAATAAATGGCTAATACCCAAAATATATAAAGAGTTTATACAACACGATAGCAAGACAAAAACAATTTGATTTTAAAATGAGTAGAATATTTGGATCGTCATTTTTTCCAAAGAAGGTATACAGATGCTCAATAGGTACATGAAAAGATGCTCAGCATCACTAATCATCAGGGAAATGTAAATCAAAACCACACTGAATTATCACCTGTTAGAATTACATATCAAAAAAGGACAACAAGCAAATGCTGGCAAGATGTAGAGTAAAGAGAACCTTTGTACACTGTTGATGGAAATGTAAATGAGTGCAACCACTATGGAAGATAATGGGTTTTCCACAAATTAAAAATATAACCACCAAATTCCACTTCTAGGTGTTTATTCAAAGAAAATGAAAACATTTATTGAAAAAGATATATGCACCACCATGTTCACTGCAGCGTTATTTTCCATAGCCAGGAAGTGTCTTTTAGTGGATGAATGGATAAAGATGTAGTATATATACACAATGGAACACTAGTCAGTCATAAAAAAAGAATGAAATTTGTCATTTGTGACAACATGAATGGACCTTGAAGGCACTAAACTAAGTGAAATAAATCAAACATAACAAATACCATAGGAGCTCTCTTATATGAGGAATTAAAAAAAAAAACTCATAGATACAAGGGACAGACTGATGACTGCAAGGAATGGGAAGTGTGAGAAATGAGTGAGCTCTTTGTTCTAAATTTTTTTAGTTTCAATAAATTGATATTAATTTTTTAAAAATCAAAAATTATCTGTATCCTCTTTGGTAGCATGACTTTAATTATCTATCACATACTAGAAGCTCCAAACTATAAAGCTTCTAAAATAAGAAACTTCTAGGAGTATTTTCAGAGAAGGCAATGGCACCCCACTCCAGTATCCTTGCCTGGAAAATCCCATGGGTGGAGGAGCCTGGTGGGCTACAGTCCATGGGGTGGCGAAGAGTAAGACACAACTGAACGACTTCACTTTCGCTTTTCACTTTCATGCATCAGAGAAGGAAATGGCAACCCACTCCAGTGTTCTTGCCTGGAGAATCCCAGAGATGGGAGCCTGGTGGGCTGGCATCTATGTGGTCGCACAGAGTCGGACACGACTGATGTGACTTAGCAGCAGCAGCAGCAGCAGGAGTATTTTAAATCTCAAGGATGAATTTTGATTAGAAGTTATTATCATTCAGTATCTTGTCTACTTGGGTATCCAAGTAGACAAGGATCTGTTAATAATAGCTACTAAAGATGGTGAACATAAGTATTTGCATCTTAGTGAATCTAATTTGGTAATAGACCATTTATTTCTCAGTTAAATCATTTTTTTAATAGGAGAATATAAAGAGTAATTTAAATGCGTTCTAGGTATACCTGGAATAATGTTATATAAATTTGTTACTATTAATTCCATATAACACATTTTAGAAAGGCTGCCTTCCAGATTTCCCTATAATTTATTCTAGGAGATTAGTATGAGCAGACTGGGAATTCATTATTACATCACCCAAATGCCTGATGTGTTACCAAGGATAATTCATGCCCTCAAGAAGCTGCCTGCCCATGTTAGTTTTTTGTTTTGTTTTTTTTTTCAAACATAATGTTTTTTTAATTTGCATTTCCTTCTCCTTTTTTTCACTTTTCCATTTATTAATCTAATAGCTATTGCCACTGGTTTAGAAATTATTCCAATAATAATTTTATTTTTTGGTTACCCTCCAAGAAAAGTTTTTGCTTTTATTGTTGTGTTGTGAAATTCGTTTGAATTTTGTTTATATAGACAGAATCACACGCCAAATATTTGTCTGAGCGCTATGCATGTTAGGACTGGCCTTGTCATCGTGCCCATGAGTGGCGGGGGAGGACCTGCTTGTTTAATATTTGTTGAACGACCCTTGTATCTTGAAGACTGCACATCATGCGCATGTCACATGCATTGCCTTATGCTTGTTTTTGTTAAATCAAAACTTTCTGGTATATTATATGAGATAAAGATGAGTCTTTCACACTTATCCATTAAATCCTCCTCTAGATATTTTAAGTTTTACACCAGTAGATTATATTAACGCATATATACGGGATTTAGAAAGACGGTAATGGAAGGTGAAGGTGAAGTCGCTCAGTCGTGTCGGACTCTTTGCGACCCCATGGACTGTAACCTACTAGGCTCCTCCATCCATGGGATTTTCCAGGCAAGAGTGCTGGAGTGGATTGCCATTTCCTTCTCCAGGGGATCTTCCCGACCCAGGGATCGAACCCAGGTCTCCTGCATTGGAGGCAGACGCTTTAACCTCTGAGCCACCAGGGAAGCCCAAAGACGGTAATGATGACCGTATATGCAAGACGGCGAAAGAGACCCAGATGTAAAGAACAGACTTTTGTTTGGACTATCTGGGAGAAGGCAAGGGTGGGACGATTTGAGAGAATAGCATTGAAGCATGTATATTACCATATGTAAAATAGATGACCAGTCCAAGTTCGATGAACGCAGCAGGGCACTCAAAGCTGGTGCTCTGGGACAACGCAGATGGATGGGGTGGGGAGGAAGGTGGAAGGGGGTTCAGGATGGGGGACACACGTGCACCCGTGGCTGAATTCATGTCAACGTATGGCAGAAACCCCCACAATATTATAAAGTAATTAGCTAAGAGTCGGACACGACTGAGCAACTTCCCTTTCACTTTTCACTTGCATGCGTTGGAGAAGGAAATGGCAACCCACTCCAGTGTTCTTGCCTGGAGAATCCCAGGGACAGGGGAGCTTGGTGTGCTGCCATCTGTGGGTCGCACAGAGTCGGACACAACTGACGTGACTTAGCAGGAGCAGCAGCCGCCGCCTCCAATTAAACTAAATTAATTTTTAAAAAATTTACCCAAGAATAAGATTTACACTGTTGGATCGCGTAAACTGTTGCATAGTTTTACCTCAACCCTCATTCTGTGAAATTACTTTTATCTAGTTATTTAGTGTTATGTCTTTAAGTCGCATTGAGAAACTTTATAAGACGGTCTTAGAGAATGTGTCCTGCTTGGGATATTTTTGGAAATGTCCACAATATCCTCGGTGTCAAAAGGATGTGGAGCCATTTTTGTTTAGAGAAGGGAAAGTGGCATTTCTCTTTAACAACCAAACCCAACAGTGGCAAACCCCCTACCCTCCAACTGATACAAGGAAAAATGCTTCCAGGCATTATCAGGTATTCTTGGGAGGCAAAATTACTTCTGATTCAGAACTGTTGAGATTATGGCATCTCTTTGCCATGTATATGGAAGAGAATATTAATAAATAGATATTTACTGATAAATTTCAACATGTCTTATAGAAAAATGAGAAGATGCTTTTTTTAGGTTTATTTATTTATTTTTGTTGTTTTTTTTAATTTTTATTTTTACTTTATTTTACTTTACATTACTATATTGGTTTTGCCATACATTGACATGAATCTGTCTCAGGTATACATGAGTTCCCAATCCTGAAACCCCTCCCCCACCTCCCACCCCATATCAACTCTCTGGATCATCCCTGTGCACCAGTCCCAAGCATCCTGTATCCTGTATCGAACATAGACTAGCGATTCATTTCTTACATGATAGATACATGTTTCAGTGCCGTTCTCCCAAATCATCCCACCCTCTCCCTCTCCCTCAAAGTCCAAAAGTCAATTCTATACATCTGTGTCTCTTTTGCTGTCTCGCATACAGGGTTATCATTACTATCTTTCTAAATTCCATATATATGTGTTAGTATACTGTATTGGTGTTTTTCTTTCTGGCTTACTTCACTCTGTAAAATTGGCTCCAGTTTCATCCATCTCATTAGAACTGATTCAAATGTATTCTTTTAAATGGCTGAGTAATGAGAAGATGCTTCTTAATTATATATGCTTTCAAGCTTTCCAGCTTCTTTTTCTTTAATTGGAGTTGATTTACAGTATTGTGTTAATTACTGCTATATGGCAAAGTGATTCAGTTATACATGCATATATATATATACACATCTTTATTATGTTCTCTTCCATTATGACTTATCATAGGATATTAAATATAGTTCTCTGTGCTACAGTGGCATTTTGTTGTTTATCCATTCTGTATATAAAAGCTTACGTCTACTAACCCTAAACTTCCCAGGTTCCATATTTAAGTCTGCTAAACATTAATTTTAAAGATCATAGTCACTTCATAGTGAGGTATTACTCATAGTAGAATCATGTCCTAGAAAATTAGGAGGAAAAATGCCTTCTTTCCACTTAAGCATTCAAGTGTCAGTGGAGCAGCCTGGGAGGGCATGATTCTGTCTAGGCAGTGGGTTGTGCAGAGCATGTGTTTCTGCTCAACAGATGGATGACCTTGAATAGGTCACTCTTTATTAAAGCCCTGGTCTCTCTCAATGGATCTCAATGAACAGGAATCAAACAAGTCAAAAGAAATAAAAGGGAAAATTGCCACTGGCATTTATGCTTTTTCCTCCCATGTTTGTAGATCAGTGGACATGTTGTTTAATGCTTATCGAATGACCCTCTTATCTTGAGGACTGTGAACATCATTCACACGTCACTTTCACTGCCTTATGCTTGTTTTTGCCAAATCAGAAACTTCTGGTACATTATATGAAACAAACAAATGAAGTAAGCAGCTGTAGATGAGAGCTATTTATCTGCTGGAGCTTTGAATAGCTTAATCAACAAACAAACTTACTGAATTATGAAAGCAGACTTTGAAAGAGATTAAATAGTACCTAAAGCTGTAAGCCACAGTGTTTTCAGTTGTTGTTATATAGTGGATATTTTAGATATCTTGGTATAAACATTTAGAAAATTTATTAATTAATGCATGCATTTTTGCATGTCAGCTCATCCAAACTAAATACAGACATTTTAGAAACTAATCTTGGATCTCTCAAGTTTTGCCTTCCATTTGCTATACTACTGGAAGAAAGATATGGAGATTTGAAAACTGTCTGTTTTATCTTTGAATTGTAGTACCTCACAAAGGGAAATCATTTTATTTCATGATGGGGAATTTTATGCAATCTATGACATAGACTAAGATCTTGTTCTTTATTGATTATGAAAACATACTCTAAAAGGAAAGTTTCAGGGGATGATTTTTAAATTTTTATTCTACTTTTTACATAAAACCAATGAAAAAAGACTGAATATCATTAGATTTTTCATAGGAGACAGAAACCTAAGACTGGTATATATTGCCTAGAGCAAACCAGGTAGAACAGGAGGTAAAGTTGAGTGAGGTGAGGAAGGTCAATGACAGTTGGAAAGTCAGTTAACTAGAAAGGGTGAATTAAGGCAACAGAAATAGGAAATAGTTGTGGGAAATAGTTGATCTTTGAAGGTGAATATGCACGTCTAGTATTTTAGTATACAAATAAAAAGGAAAAAGTGCAGATTTTACAGTATCTTCTTGGTGCAATTTATAGAAATTTGAAGAAAATGAATGTCTTCACTTAATTTCTTAGTGGTAGCACATACCCAAATTGTTTGTAAAAATGTGTATTTCTATACATAACAGTCTTAGCCATGGCATAGGAATTTTTCCTTGCTTTCATTCTAAGAACAAACTAAATGGTTATTCAATAACATTTCTCATCTGAATTTATAATGTCATCAAAAATACTTGTTTGTTGTTTTTTTTTTTTTTTTTTTTACAGGATTTTACACTGGAGAATGCAGGTTACATGACTTTCCTCATTAGCCTTAAATGATTGTTGCACTTTGTATAAAATGCACCCATTAGACAAAATAAAGTAAATCCAAGGAACTGGTGTTAATAGTTACAAAGCAAAGTCTTGAAATAACATGAGAGATGTTCATGAACTGCAATTATCTCAAAAGTCACAAACATGAAGCTTTTTGTCATGTTTGATTTTCCAGATCATTGTGGGTATTTTTGTTTGTTTTTTGTTTTATTTTTGCTTTTGTGGTACTGCTTTGTGCAATGACAAATTCCTGGAAAACTCTGTGTGCCACAAGTTCAAGTTTATTCTTATTGGAAATCTGCAGGTTATCAGATTTGAATCAAAATAGATTACTTGCTGAATTCTGTGGCCTAATGGTTAAATACTTCTGGTGACAATTCACACTTGGATTTCTACAACTGTTTCCATTTTAGAGTTTTATAATTATGTTCTTTTCTTTTCAAGTTGTTTTAACTGTAAGACTACAGAAAGCTGTTTATACTGTGTCTATGATACATACTTAAAAAAAGCAGTTAGAAAAAAAAGTAGGAGAAGGAAAAAATAAAGAGAAGGCAATTGTGGCTGAGACCAACAGACGGAGTAGAAATTTCTAAAGTAAACCAATGTGATCAGTCAGAAAGATAAAGAAGTGCAAACAGATGTAAAAGCTCTCGTTTCCAAAGGATTGTATGCACAGAGAAATGGAAAAAAGTTGTATATCAAATATGATACAAAGAGACCCAAGAGAACTAGGATTAGTAAATAGAGAAAAGACCATTTCATAAAGCAAGATAAGAACGTGACTTTGCAACCAGGTTGAGAAGGTTAGAAACATACATAAAAGTCCTTTGATTTTGGGAGTTTGAAAGTTCTCTGGTTCTTAAAAAATGTGACAGTATGATGCATGTTTATTGCATTTTTAGGCCTTTATATGACTTTTTATAAAAATATTCCAATGTACCAAGTATCTTATGAAATTTAATCCTAGGACAATTTTGTTTTCTTCTTGATAAGTACTTTATGGATATTATTAGCTACTTTAAAACAATAACTATTTTTATCTAGAGTGAATTTCTGCCAAATACTAAGAAGGAAAAATAGGAATATAAGTAATACCTCTGACTTCCCAGTGTTTAACAGAAATTCTTTTTACCATTTTATGTTGATGGTCATGAAAATTTTGATTGGTAGATGCAATATAGGAAGTGAACAATTTTCCCAGAGTGAACAGTGTATCATTTAATTACGTGCATAACTAAAACATGTGAGATGCTGTGTTGCGTTAAATATCAAAGTGGGTTGCCATTTCCTTCTACAAACTATCAAATAGTTGAAGCCTTTCTTTTTATATTATAAAATATTTCAAGCATGCAGCAAAGTACAGTGAGCAATGTACAAAAACCATATTCCCATGCAATTAAATCTATAATGTTATCTAAAGAAGATATTATTATTTCTTTTTTCAAGCCTGCTTTGGATTAGTAACAGTCTGTATTGTAATAATAAGAAATGAAAAAAAGCATAAATACTTTTTAAGGAAATTTCAGTTTGGTATGAATATTTATCATGTGAAGTTAAAATAATGCATTTTCCTCCCCTGTCTTTTTCCATAAACAAAAGCCACAGTGCCAAAACCAAAACATAAGAAATAGTAAAATTATATATTTTTCTTCTTTTCAAACAGAAATAGCAATGCCAAGTTCAGTTTGTTCCATTGGATTTAAGCCAAAAAAATGGCAAAAAATAGTGAAAAGCCTGGTCAGATCATGTGTCATAAGTTTCTATTAAAGGCCTCATATAAATTTCAGATCTCTGTGCTCCGTGAGACATGATCACTACTGCATTTTAAAAGTCCATGTTATGAGAAAAAAGGGAGAAGGGGGAGAGGAGGGAGGAGACATCCTGACTTTGAACACTATATATGTATACACACACACAGACATGATTCTAAATTTTTAATCGATAGATTTCTTAGAAATATTCTTATTATCCTTTTTTTACACTTTTTCTCATTACTAGATTTATATTTAGACAAATTTATTTCATAGTATTTGTGTGGGAATTTACATAATAAGGAAAGAATTAGGGCTTGAGAAAGAGTTAAAGGCTATGGGAAGAAATATGGCAAGATTAGTTTTTCAGGAAGACAAGATGCATTTTAGTTTTCAGAGTATATTGATAAAAATGTAATCAAGTTATTATCTATCTTAATATTATTTGCTGGTATCTGACCACTGTATTGGACTTTCTGGTGGCTCAGACAATAAAGAAATCTGCCTGCAATGTGGAAGACCTAGATTTGATCCCTGGGTTGGGAAAATCCCCTGGAGAAGGGAATGGCTACCCACTCCAGTATTCTTGCCTAGAGAATTCCATGGGGCCAGAAAGAGTCGGACATGACTGAAACTGACACTACTTTTTTTTCCCCTACCCTATTTAAATAAATATGTATCTAAAAATATGTTAACATATTAATAAATACCTAAGTATAGTCATAAGCATTCCCTGTATTAAAAATAAAATAATTATATATTTGGAAATATTAAGAAATGAATACAAGAAATTTTATTAATATTAAATATTCTATTCCAGATATATTTGCTTTCTTGACCAGACTAAAGTTCCTTAAAATTATCACTGTATTGGGTCACCAGTTTAACTTCTTAAAATTAACCTCCTGTACAAAAATTATAAAATTGGAAACTGATGTTATTATCTGCTGACACAATGTATTCTAAAAGTGTTACTTTCAATACATTTCTATTAATATTTAATGGTTATTTTAGCAGCTTAAAAGGTAAAGATATCCTATACAATTTTTTAAATATAAATTTATTTATTTTAATTGGAGATTAATTACTTTATAATATTGTATTGGTTTTGCCATACATCTACATATATCTGCCACAGGTATACACGAGTTCCCCATCCTGAACCCCTCTCCCTCCACCCTTCCTGTACCATCCCTCTGGGAAACATGTATAATATCATATATGAAATGAGTCGCCAGTCAGGTTCAATGCATGATACTGGATGCTTGGGGCTGGTGCACTGAGACGACCCCATACAATTTTATTTTAAAGTTTATTTAATCATTTATATGGAGTTAGGGTAACAGATTGTACTGAGTTTTTCTGTCTTACACCCAAATGAACTGTTTGGTCAATTTAGTGTATTCATCTTTTCTACATTTGATCACAGTAGAATCAAAAATTAAAATAAGTACTGTAAAACATCCTAAAGCAACACTCAATTTTCAGATTTTTTAAATGATTAATATAGACCAAAGAATACATTTACATTTTGGCATTAAAAAATGGGATATGTAGCTAATGTATGAATAACTTGATTAGGGTATAGAATTAAGCTCCAAAACATTTTACCCATAAATTTTAATAAAATTCCAGTATGGAAAGTGCCTACATATTTGCTTGTAAACAAATGAAGCAAAAGTCTTAAAGATTTGGGTTGACTTCAAGCCCAATATCATAAGGCTTTTCTAACAGCAATTGTAACCTTGGGCTTCATTACTGATGGTAGTTTTGGCAGACAGAGCAGAAGGATTAGTTCAATAAAATCTGTACTGGCCAGATGACACCTGCAGTGTTGCATTCAGTTCTGAATGTCAAATTTCAATAGGGCTGTTGAAAACTGAGACACTCACATGGAAGGAAGTGCAGAATATCTAGAAAAAATGTGAGAGAAAAGATGTGTTTTCTCAAATCAGCAAAAGCGTTGGATCTAGAAGGAATTGTGTTTTCTTTTTCTTTTTAACTCTGGATTATTAACGGATACAAGTATATGTATGACTGAGTCCTTCACTGTTTACTTAACCTGAAACTATCACAACATTATTAATAGGCTACATCCTAATACAAAATTAGAAGGTAAAAATAGAATAAAAATAAAAATTTAAAAGATACAGTTTGGATAAATAGAGCACAAGTGAGGTAAGGTTTTTATTGACTACAAGAAAGATTTTCAGGCAATTCAAATTGATTTAGAAATAAGTTAATGATTTTCCTGAATGTAAGTTGGTTCAGAGATTGTTACACAGAGAATAGTTTAGTAGATGGACTAACTTCCTATGGTGTTTTTGTTTGTTTCAGTAGTGATGAATAGTCCAAGGTACTAAAATCTCAGTCTTCTAAATTAGTGTGCCTCAGAAAATAATCATATAATTATGCTCTTCATTTGGTGGAAATTTCCAAATCTAAGCATGCCCTAAGTTTTAAGCTCAGATCTGGACTGTACAGAACAGAGTAGAATGGTCAGTTCCACTTGGGGGAGCAATTTTAAAGCATTTTGTCCCATGGATTAGCAATATGCATTCAGTATAAGTAAGGAGTTTATGAGAGATTCTGTTAGACAAATTTTAGAAGCACCTAGGAAGTCTTCCTTTTAGGAAATTTCCCATGTGATATGAAGAGTGCCCATATTTCTATACTGTTGACTTAAAGGAGTTAAAATGAATGATGAGAGGATTTCAGTGCCTAAAATAACCTTTTTTGTTTCATGTCTGCCAGAAATTTGAGAATGAGAGCTAATTTTTTTTTTTTTTTGCTGTTCCTTGCCTGTTCATCTATAGATTATGGAAGCTTACTTTTTTTTAAATTGATATTGGTCATTTGTATGAATGAAGTATAGTGAGAGGAATATTTGATGAGATTATGTAAGGGCAAAGAAATGATGATACTTGAGTTGAAAGACTGGGAAATGACACTGAGGATTGACACTGGTTTCTAAATGAACGGAGGATTGATACTGGTTTCTCTTCTGGCATGAAGACAATAATTTACAGAACTTCAAGGAGAGCCACTCATAGTGCAGTCTACATGAGCAGCACCCCCTAGAGGTGTGCAGTGTATGACATGTACAGCTGCACACTTGACTCTGGTTAGCCCTATAAGTCTACTTCTGCACTCATCACAGAATGATGATACTAAAACCTGAACTTGATTGTGTCACTTGATTAACTCTAAGAAAGAGGCTACAAGGCCTGTCATTTTCTGACTTTTAGCTCTCTCCTAACATCTTCCTTCTCTTTCCAAAACAGTCACTTTTCCTGTACCTTGGATGGCATCATGTTATTCCACTCTTCTGTGCTTTTACAAGTGTGTTTTCTCTGCCTGTAATTTAAATACCTTTTTTCTCTTTTATATTGTTAAATCCTTCTTCAACACAGTTGAGATACTGAGCACCAACTCTTATTTAAGCATTATCTGTGCTCCCATAATACATTTTCATCCATCATACATTTATCATAGAAAGCTATGCAGAATTTCCTGCCAGACTAAAACTTCTCATATTCAGGAACTATGT
This sequence comes from Aepyceros melampus, assembly GCA_006408695.1. Classification (NCBI taxonomy): domain Eukaryota; kingdom Metazoa; phylum Chordata; class Mammalia; order Artiodactyla; family Bovidae; genus Aepyceros; species Aepyceros melampus. The sequence continues at coordinate 175,592 of SJXQ01008105.1, read as the reverse complement.
CTTGTTTGAATCCTCTGCAGTGATTGCCACTCAGAAGTTGTTCAAGAAATGTTGAGTCAGTGAATGAATGCATGAGGTGTGCAGTGTAAAATCGAAGCACACAGAACTTTCATTTAACCTAGTTCACAGTTTGGCTGTGATGTGGCCTTGCTTTAATTTGCAGATAACTGGAGTCCCAGTGAGTATTCAGGAAAGCATATTTTGAAGAAATGCTAATTGTTGTTAACAGAGGCTGCACTTAAAAGAAATATTTTATTACTGATTATACATGGTGACAATATTTACCAAATTGTAGAGCTGCTACTGTTAACAAAGTCTGAATAACTTTTTGTTCTATAAGGATTTTCAACAGAAGTGATATTAAAGAAGGAGAACAGAAATGCTTTTAAAAACAAGAAACCCAGAAAGTAATAAAATCAAGTCTATGATAAACTTCTTTAACTTCTTAAGTATTTTCTTAGGTTAATATTAATTTTCATTTTGAACAAAAATATGATCTGAGAGGAAAAAACTTTATAGCCAAATTTCTAGAATGATTTCTGAGGCATTTTAAAGCTATCACAGAATGTTAAACAGAATATTTTATTAGCTTAAAACATTTCACTAAACTCCCAAATAAAAGCCCAATCTTTTCACCCAAACATAAATGATTCAAGTGTTGTGAAACTTTATAATCTTTTTTATCTGGTACTAAATTGACATTTATCTAAGATTAATAATGCCCTTCCTTCTGCATTTTCTCCTATTTTTCTTCTTATTGATTACTTGGAGTTCTTAAGGTTCTATGTTAAAATTTATGGAAGAATATAAAAATATATAATACCCTATTACCCTAGCACAGAGTAATAAATATCTTTTGAAAGAATAACTACATGAGCAGACAAGTCTCTTAAACATAAGATACACAAGTAATTTTAGTGTTTCAGACAAAACTATTTACCACCATGACTGCTAAACTCTAATTCTGTAGTTCAAGTGTGTAATTTGCTTTTTACTTAGAAGTTATCCTGCTAAGATGCATGAAATACAGAATCCAGAGATGTCAGTATTTTAATATCTCCCCTTCACCTCTCCCATGTTAAAATCATTGTTATTAATAATTCATTACCAGTCAAAATGGTGATCCTGCCTCTCTTTCCATACCTGAGTTTCAGTTCATCTTAGGCTCATGTGCTGAGCTGTAAATTCCTTGTGCCTTTTTTTTTTCCCATTAATTTTGTTGGTGATTTTTTTTTCCCTATGTGATAAGTAATTTCTCATTGCTTCCTGTTACAAAAGAGAAAAGATTTGAAATAAAATATTTAAAACATCTTGAGTTAACCACAGGCTAAAAAAGAAGCCTTAATAATCACTGAATGCATTTTTTGGCCACATCTTGTGCTAGATACTTTATTCACAAAATTTATTTTCATCTACAAAACTGTTCTGAAAGGTCAATCATTATTAAGCTCAGGTTTGGAGCTTCTCCTCTGTGTGGCTACAGTGTTGCTGTTGAAGCTGTTCCATAGAAAGAACGCAAATGAATTTTGCCCCTCAGGAAGTCTGTAAGAGTTCTGGGTAACATTATACATTTATTGGGTTGACCAAAAGGTTTGTTAGGTTTTTTCCCTACCAACCTGAACAAACTTTTTGGCCAACCCAATATAAATCAGGAGATAGACAAAACAGTTTATATGACTTGCCAAAAGTCAGAGCTAGAAAGAAGTTAGGTTATATTTCATCTCACGTCTGTCTGACTCTAGAGGGATGCTTTTGACTCTACTGTGCTATATTGACTCCACCAAGAAATATTTAAGATCTGATTTGTCATGAGTCCATCAGAACACTACCAGATAGATAAGGTAAAAAGTTAGTTCTTTTCATACCAATACAAGTTACCATCATTTAAAATAGGTAAGTGCATTTTTATTTAAGGAATGAAGAAACCTTAATTTTCATTCGAACCATAAGCCCAGTATTGTCATGGAGGTTATAAATTTAGAGCCTCAGAAATATTTAAATAACAGCAAGGTCAACCTTTGAGTGGTGGGTTTTCCAAACAGCCTTATAAATGTGCAGGAAAATAAACATCTCAGAATTGCTTTTCTGACAAAAAAATGGTGGTTCAGCCAACAGAAATACACCACTGCATTTTCTGCTGCCAAACCTGCCTTCCATAAATTAGATTTATTATGTACAGTGCATGAAGAAGTAATACTCCAAACCTGAACAACTCTCTTTCCACTTCACCACGTAACCAGCAAGATTGTTAAAGAGGTTAGTTTATTTATGATGGGGTAGAAATTACTTCTGAATATGAACTCTGGAAGACCTCTAAAAGGGCCACAACCTCTCATTTAACCAACAGCAGCTCACAGAGGTGAAATTTCACTGTACTTCATCTTCTTAAAGCTGCACATCTGTCAAAGCAAAAGGTTATAATGAAATTTGCTTGGAATTTCACGGAACTACAGCCTTTAGAGTGTAGTCCTGTAGAATTCCACCCTAACTGGAATGATGGACAAGTTGGTGTGGTGGTTGAGAGAGTGACCTTTGACATCATAAAGATCCCAAGGCCACCATTAAACAGATGTCACCATAATGTGATAGTTAAGCACTAGCAGTCATAATTTTCTCATCTGGAAAATGAGATAATATGTACTCTGTAGGGTTGTTCTGTGGATATAATACCAGACCACCTGACCTGCCTCTTGAGAAACCTATATGCAGGTCAGGAAGCAACAGTTAGAACTGGACATGGAACAACAGACTGGTTCCAAGTAGGAAAAGGAGTATGTCAAGGCTGTCTATTGTCCCCCTGTTATTTAACTTATATGCAGAGTACATCATGAGAAATGCTGGACTGGAAGAATCACAAGCTGGAATCAAGATTGCTGGGAGAAATATCAATAACCTCAGATATGCAGATGATACCACCCTTATGGCAGAAAGTGAAGAAGGACTAAAGAGCCTCTTAATAAAAGTGAAGAGGAGAGTGAAAAAGTTGGCTTAAAGCTCAACATTCAGAAAACGAAGATCATGGCATCAGGTCCCATCACTTCATGGGAAATAGATGGGGAAACAGTAGAAACCGTGTCAGACTTTATTTTTGGGGGCTACAAAATCACTGCAGATGGTGACTGCACCCATGAAATTAAAAGACACTTGCTCCTTGGAGGAAGGTTTTGACCAACCTAGACAGCATATTAAAAAGCAGAGACATTACTTTGTCAACAAAGGTCCATCTAGTCAAGGTTATGGTTTTTCCAGTGGTCATGTATGGATGTGAGAGTTGGACTGTGAAGAAGGTTGAGCGCTGAAGAATTGATGCTTTTGAACTGTGGTGTTGGAGAAGATTCTTGAGAGTCCCTTGGACTGCGAGGAGATCCAACCAGTCCATCCTGAAGGAGATCAGTCCTGGATGTTCATTGGAGGGACGGATGTTGAAACTGAAACTCCAATACTTTGGCCACCTGATCCAAAGAGTTGACTCATTGGAAAAGACTCTGATGCTGGGAAAGATTGAGGGCAGGAAGAGAAGGAGATGACAGAGGATGAGTTGGTTGGATGGCATCACCAACTCAGTGGACATGGGTTTGGGTGGACTCTAGGAGTTGGTGATGGACAAGGAGGCCTGTCATGCTGCGTTTCATGGCGTTGCAAAGAGTCGGACATGACTGAGCCACTGAACTGAACTGAACTGGACCACCTCCACCTTCATCACTTTTATCTTCAGCTCTTTAATCACTCAACATGACATGAATGACTCAGTCCTCCTCTCTCACCTGATCGCCTAGATTCTAGGCTCTAGAACATGTACTATCATTTTCCCTTAGGAAACAGTTATTGTCCCCCTGCTTATTTAACTTATATGCAGAGTACATCATGAGAAATGCTGGACTGGAAGAATCACAAGCTGGAATCAAGATTGCTGGGAGAAATATCAATAACCTCAGATATGCAGATGATACCACCCTTATGGCAGAAAGTGAAGAAGGACTAAAGAGCCTCTTAATAAAAGTGAAGAGGAGAGTGAAAAAGTTGCTTAAAGCTCAACATTCAGAAAACGAAGATCATGGCATCAGGTCCCATCACTTCATGGGAAATAGATGGGGAAACAGTAGAAACCGTGTCAGACTTTATTTTTGGGGGCTACAAAATCACTGCAGATGGTGACTGCACCCATGAAATTAAAAGACACTTGCTCCTTGGAGGAAGGTTTTGACCAACCTAGACAGCATATTAAAAAGCAGAGACATTACTTTGTCAACAAAGGTCCATCTAGTCAAGGTTATGGTTTTTCCAGTGGTCATGTATGGATGTGAGAGTTGGACTGTGAAGAAGGTTGAGCGCTGAAGAATTGATGCTTTTGAACTGTGGTGTTGGAGAAGATTCTTGAGAGTCCCTTGGACTGCGAGGAGATCCAACCAGTCCATCCTGAAGGAGATCAGTCCTGGATGTTCATTGGAGGGACTGATGTTGAAACTGAAACTCCAATACTTTGGCCACCTGATCCAAAGAGTTGACTCATTGGAAAAGACTCTGATGCTGGGAAAGATTGAGGGCAGGAAGAGAAGGAGATGACAGAGGATGAGTTGGTTGGATGGCATCACCAACTCAGTGGACATGGGTTTGGGTGGACTCTAGGAGTTGGTGATGGACAAGGAGGCCTGTCATGCTGCGTTTCATGGCGTTGCAAAGAGTCGGACATGACTGAGCCACTGAACTGAACTGAACTGGACCACCTCCACCTTCATCACTTTTATCTTCAGCTCTTTAATCACTCAACATGACATGAATGACTCAGTCCTCCTCTCTCACCTGATCGCCTAGATTCTAGGCTCTAGAACATGTACTATCATTTTCCCTTAGGAAACAGCTTACATAATCATCTATGTCAAAATATTCTCAATACATAGATTGGTAGCATGTTCTTTGTCCTTGTTTTCCAAAGAGAGAAAGACATCTCTCAATCATCTTTTGACACAGAGAGATGATGCTACCTTATGAATTATTCCACTGAAAAGATCATTGGCTTCTGTTTACCATTTCACAGATTTCTTTGAATATTACAAATGGCATCATAACCCAGCTCCAAAATGGAAATTATGCATGCATGCTTAGTCATTCAGTCGTGTCTGACTGTCTTGTGACCTCATAGACTATAGCCTGCCAGGCTCCTCTTTCCATAGGATTGCTCAGACAAGAATACTAGACTGGTTAACCATTTCCTTCTCCAGGGGATCTTCCTGACCCACAGATTAAACCTGGGTCTCCTGCATTGGCAGGCATGTTCTTTACCACTGAGCCAGCAGAGAAGCTATCTTCCTTCTAAGCTTCTATAAATGTCATTTAATATATTATTTATTGAGTCACCTCTGATTGCATAGGTAAGATAATTATTTGTCTCATTTGGAATGCCTACTTCTCAAACAATTTTTGAAGATGAATACGATATCTTCTATAAAATAGTTCTCAGATATTTTCAATGAAAATACTAAATCTGTATGTCCTATATTTTGCAAAACAAGTCAAAACTAAGTTGTCTTTGCTAAAATTAAATTTTAACTTTATAAATTGACATCCTTTTTACTTAGCATCCAACAAAAGTGAACTTACATTAAATAAATTTCAGCCTCCTTAATAGTTATCTGACCATTTCATTAGGACTCAAATATTAAAAACTAAGCTCTAAAATTAATTAAGATTAAACTGTAAAGAAAACCTCCTGGTTAAAATCAAGAGGGGAAAATAAAGCTCTGATTAAGTGGATAATTACCAAAAAAAAAAGAAAAGCTTTAACCAAAAAAAGACAGCTTAAAAAGTTACCCAGTGTTGTTTACTGGTAATTGTGTGGCCTCACAGATGTGTTTGAGAATTCTTTGTGTATATTTTAGAGATATAATTTCTTACATAATTTAGCCTATAACACATATTAACCTCTAAGATTGTTTGGAGTGATTTATGGACTTCCATCCTTATGAAAAAAGTTCTTGTTCTACTTTATTCTGTGTAACATCATGTTACAAGATTCTGTAAAAATTAGTAGTCTATACAGTTTTCACGGAGAAGTTATTCCTTTCATTCACCTCCTATCTTTTTCAAGCCCAAAGTACTGGATTTGACCTGACAAATGAGCTCTAATTACAAATTTATCAGACAATTTCATTTCATTTCTGTAAAAGATTGACTGGATAGAAGGTTATTTTAATGTACAGCTCAATTCAAATGTACAAAAATGGTAGAAATTGTCAGCGCTTGCATATATTCATAAATCTAAGAATTCACACCTAGAAACTACTGCCACATCTTAATTTGAGCATTTTAGTATACTAATATATTCAACAAATGTTACAGAGAGAATTGCTTAAACTTCAGCATTGCCGGTCAAAATCTGGAGTTGGGAGTGAAATAGTGTCTGTCACTCTGAAGCAAGGAATTTGAGAATAAAATGAGTCTATATAGTAATTGAATTGTGAGCACTATTTCATGTATTATAAATTTTACATTGTCTACCAAATGTTAGATTAACAGGAAATAGCAAAATTGACTAAAATTAAAATGTGGACATCCTGAAATAAAGACATATACAAACTAATTAAAACCAGAGGGATGAGATGCTTGGCAGAAACCTTAAGTTATCTGGCAAACAGGAAATAAGGATTGTCGTGGTCTTACATAATGTTAAAGGACTAAATCCTCTAGTAGCAATAAACAGAAAAGAGGAACTGACTCTTTGAGCATTAAGTCATTTACCAGTGGAAATGAGATTAGACAGACATTCTTCATTTTAAGTAGGCTCAATTTATGGAAATTCACAAAAATACAATTTGTCTAGCAAAAAATGGTTTTCTTGTCAGTTACATAAGGACAATAATGAAAATATTACATATTCTTTCTAAGCCATGTGTTATTGTAAGAAGAGATGACTTTCTTATATTTCAAATGGAGTTCATCCAGTTGTTAGAATACAAGATTCAGGAACCCAGAAGGAGTAACATGGAGTTATACAAAGGAATAAAGAAAGGATAAGTTGGTAAATACAAAGTGAATGGATACTTTCTAGTTTCCACTTTTTGATCTTTGAATTTCAGAGCCACACGTCAGTTTCAATTAGTTATTGTTTATTTTTGTTAGGCTTGTCTTTACATTACCATTATAACACACATCCATACAGTATTCCTGTGAATTTTCACTCAGAATATAATCTTCAAGTATCTATTTTATCTTAAGTGCTATAAATGTAAGATTAAGCATGATGCCTGCACAGCTGAAAATAAAAGCAGATACTTATCATCATTCATCATTTCATGAAGTCATTCATTCAACACTGTGTCTCTTCTGCATGGCAGACACTGTGCAAGGCATTAGAAATAGGGACACAAAAATGAAACTGTTCTGTTCTTAGTCTAATGGATGAAACATATACAATGAATTGTTGATTGGGACTGTGCTGGCAGCATCCTCTGAGAATGGCAGAAGCTCATAAGAAAGATGTAACTATACCAGGCACCCCCAGTAGAAAGGATGTTACATTTAAGTTGACTTGAAAGTTGATTAGGGGTCAAACTAGGGAAGGGGTGTGGAGGACTTTGCAGGCAAAGGTAAAGTTTAGCAAAATCGTTATTCAGTAGAACAGAGCAAAGACTTCCAGGCAGGAAGTAGCTTGAGACTAAGGAAGTTCACATCTTACAGGTCCTTGTATTTTTAGCTGATACTTCTCTAAAGTTTTTGAAGGACCTTGGATTGGGGACTAATATAATTAGATCCAGATTTCAGAAAATTATTCTAATACCAATATAGGTAAAAGGTTAACTGATCATCACTTTTAAAAATCACTCTTTTTCATCTATATTACTACAAATGTCATTATTTCATTCTTTTTATGACTTAATATTCCATTGTGTATATATAATCTCTTTATTTATTCCTCTGTCAGTAGATGTTTAAGTTGCTTCCATGTCTTCGCTATTGTAAAGAATGCTGCAGTGAACATCGGGGTGCATGTATTTTTTGGATTATGGCTTTTTCTGGATATATGCCCAGGAGTGGGACTGCTGGATCATATGGTAGTTCTACATTTAGTTTTGTCATATTGAGTGAAATAAGTGAGATAGAAAATGACAGATATCTATGGTATCACTTATAAGGAATCTTAGAAAATGACACAATTGAAATTATTTACAAAACAGTAATAGACTCACAGGGCTTCCCTCATAGCTCAGTCAGTAAAGAATCTGCCTTCAATATAGGAGACCTGGGTTCGATCCCTGGGTTGGGAATATCCCCTGGAGAAGGAAATGGCAACCACTCCAGTGTTCTTTCCTGAAGAATCTCATGGACAGGGGAGCCTGGCGACCATGAGGTCGCAAAAGTCAGACTTACTGATTTGATGACTTAGTGACTAAACCACCAATATAGACAGCCTCACAGACCTAGAAAACAAACTTATGACTAACAACAGGTAAAGGGATAAATTAGGATTTGGGAGATTCAACTATATATAATACTATATATAAAATGAATAACTAACCTACTTTATACCACAGGGAACTCTACTGAATGTTCTGTAATGACTTTTATGGGAAAATAACCTTAAAAAACAGTTGATGGTGCTCGCTTCAGCAGCACATATACTAAAATTGGAATGATACAGAGAATATTAGCATGGCCCCTGCACAAGGATGACATGCAAGTTCGTGAAGCATTCCATATTTTTTCAGCAATTATATGCCAATAAAATGGACAATGTGGAAGAAATGGACAAATTCTTAGAAAAGTACAACTTTCCAAAACTGAACCAGGAGGAAATAGAAAATCTTAACAGACCTATCACAAACACAGAAATTGAAACTGTAATCAGAAATCTCCCAGCAAACAAAAGCCCAGCTCCAGACAGCTTCACAGCTGAATTCTACCAAAAATTTAGAGAAGAGCTCACACATATCCTATTTAAACTTTTCTAGAAAATTGCAGAGGAAAGTAAACTTCCAAACTCATTCTATGAGGCCACCGTCACCCTAATACCAAAACCTGACAAAAATGTCACAGAAAAGGAAAACTACAGGCCAATATCACTGATGAACATAGATGCAAAAATCCTTAATGAAATTCTAGCAATCAGAATCCAACAACACATTAAAAAGATCATACACCATGACCAAGTGGGCTTTATCCCACGGATGCAAGGATTCTTCAATATCCTCAAATCAATCAATGTAATACACCACATTAACAAATTTAAAAATAAAAGCCATATGATGATTTCAATAGATGCAGAGAAATTTTTTGACAAAATTCAACATCCATTTATGATAAAAAGCCCTCCAGAAAGCAGGAATAGAAGGAACATACCTCAACATAATAAAATCTATATATGACAAACCCACAGCAAACATTATCCTCAATGGAGAAAAAT
>SJXQ01008105.1:108657-160549 GCA_006408695.1 Aepyceros melampus | reverse complement strand
ATAATAATAATAATAAATAAAAATAAAGAAAAGTTGAAACAGAAAAAAAAAGTTGATGTAAATATATGTATACCTGGTTCAAATTGCTGTACACCTGAAGGTAATACAACATTAAAAATCAGTTATACTCTGGTAACACTTTCTTAGAAATGAAAAGTAAAATAAAGGTTTTTTTAAAGTATTTAAGAAGTCACTGTCATAGCACTCAGGTAATGGATGAGTTGAAAGTAGGAGACTTGAGGCAGGAGACAATTTTGGACAGTAATACAAGTAAAATATAGGCTAGACCAAGTGTAGAAATTCAGAGGAAGGTGTGTCATGTCCTCAGTGAGGCCTTTCACAGTCTCTAAATTAGAAACTTTTATGCCCCCTTCCATACCTCACCATTATGTACTACCACAACCTTCTTTTTTAATTATAATATTTACCATCATTTGTAATAATTTTTGATTTACCCATTTATCTCACTTTTACCATCTGAGCCACCAAGGAAGCCCAATAATACTGGAGTTGGTAGCCTATCCCTTCTCCAGGGGATCTTCCTGACCCAGGAATCAAATCAGGGTCTCCTGCATTGCAGGCAGATTCTTTACCAGCTGAGCTACCAGGGAAGACCCATTTATCTCACTACTAGACTATAATCTAGTATAATTCAGATACTAGTATAATCTACTATAACCCAGATAATCACAATGGTGTGATTACTCACCTAGAGCCAGACATCCTGGAATGCGAAGTCAAGTGGGCCTTAGGAAGCATCACTATGAACAAAACTAGTGAAGGTGGTGGAATTCCACTTGAGCTATTTCAAATCCTAAAAGATGATGCTGTGAAAGTGATGCACTCAATATGCCAGCAAATTTGGAAAACTCACCAGTGGCCACGGGACTGGAAAAGGTCAGTTTTCATTCCAATGCCAAAGAATGCTCAAACTACCCCACAATTGCACTCATCTCACACACTGGTAAAGTAATGTTCAAAATTCTCCAAGTCAGGCTTCAGCAAATCATGAACCGTGAACTTCCAGATGTTCAAACTGGATTTAGAAAAGGCAGAGGAATCAGAGAACAAATTGGAAACATCCGTTGGATTGTCAAAAAACAAGAGAGTTCCAGAAAAACATCTACTTCTGTTTTATTGACTATGCCAAAGCCTCTGACTGTGTGGATCACAACAAACTGTGGATAATTCTTCAGGATATGGGAATACCAGACCACCTGACCAGCCTCCTGAGAAATCTGTATGCAGGTCAGGAAGCAACAGTTAGAACTGGACATGGGACAACAGACTGGTTCCAAGTAGGGAAAGGAGTATGTCAAGGCCGTATATTGTCACCCTGTTTATTTAACTTATATGCAGAATATCTCATGAGAAATGCTGGGCTGGAAGATGCACAAGCTGTAGTCAAGATTGCCAGGAGAAACATCAATAACCTCAGATATGTAAATGACACTACCCTTATGGCAGAAAGTGAAGAAGAACTAAAGAGCCTCTTGATGAAAGTGAAAGAGGAGAGTGAAAAAGTTGGCTTAAAACTCAACATTCAGAAAACGAAGATCATGGCATCTGGTCCCATCACTTCATGCCTAATAGATGGGGAAAACAATAGAAATAATGACAGATTTTATTTTGAGGCGGCTCCAAAATCACTGCAGATTGTTACTGAAGCCATGAAATTAAAATTTGCTTGCTCCTTGGAAGAAAAGCTATGCCCTACCTAGACAGCATATTAAAGCGCAGAGGCGTCACTTTGCCACCAAAGTCCATCTAGTCAAAGCTTAATTTTTCAGTAGTCATGTATAAATGTTAGAGTTGGACTGTAAAGAAAGCTGAGCACCAAAGAATTGATGCTTTTGAACTATGGTGTTGGAGGAGACTCGAGAGTCCCTTGGACCAAGGAGATCCAACCAGCCCATCCTAAAGGAAATCAGTCCTATTTATTTTTTTTTTTATTTATTGGAAAGACTGATGCTGAAGCTGAAACTCCAATAATTTTGTCACCTAATGCAAAGAACTGACTCACTAGAAAAGACCCCGATAGGTGGGAGAAGTAGACAGAAGAGGATGAGATGGTTGGATGACATCACAGACTCAATGAACGTGAGTTTGAGTAAACTCTGGGAGTTGGTGATGGACAGGGAGGCCTGGTGTGCTGCAGTTCATGGGATCACAAAGAGTTGGACCCAACTGAGCGACTGAACTGAACTATCATCTAGTCATGAATGCACTGAACCCATATATGCTCTGTCACAATTGTGTTCTTGTGCTGTCAGTTCAGTTGTATGTGACTCTTTGTGACACCATGGACTGTAGCCCAGCAATCTCCTCTGTCAATGGGATTTGCCAGGCAAAAATAGTAGAGTGGGTTGCCATGCCCTCCTCTAGGGGATCTTCCCAACCTAGAGATTGAATCCTTATCTCTTATATCTCCTGCAATGGCAGGCAGGTTCTTTGCTACTTGCACCACCTGGAAATGGACTGAACTCATACATGCTTTCTTCACAGTTATGTTCTCATTTCTAGCAAAATATGTGACACCTAGTAATTTAGTAGCTGCTTGATAAATATTGATACATTTAAAGAACAGGCAAAGAATATCCTATGTTTTTCACTGAGGCAACTGGGTGTATGACATCATTCAATCAGTCATTGAGATATGAAGTCTAGGAAGAAGAGCAAATTTCAGTGAGGACTGGGGATATGAATTCAGTTTATCACTATCTGAGAGGCAATTGCACATATGATTGTGAAATTCTTAAGAAAGGTCTAAATTAGAGATACAGATTTGGAAATTTATGAACTCAACCAGTGAGTTTGCCCAAAGTGAGAGATGGCACCCTGCAATAAGGCATAGCTGCAGTAAATACATTAACATTACATCAGAAGTGTTTTAGAGGAGGGAGGTATTAAATCTTCCTATCATATCAAGTAGAAACTGGAACAGGGACTCCCTAGATTACCCAAGAACTACCCAAGCAGGGAATTACAGATAAAGAGCTTGTTTGAGCAAAGCTATATGAGTAGGCAGGAACCACAGTGCTTTGGGAGCCCAGGGAAAGGTCAAAGTAGAGGACAGAGTGGCCCTTTAGAGCAAGTAATCCTTGGGCAAGAGTGTTGGAAAGCAATGAACTGGTGTGTTAGGTAGAGACCTCTGTGACACACCTTGTTTCACCTGCTCAAGGGTTTGGAAATCAACAAGTAGGTAACAGAAATTGTTGGAGAATGCTATGGAAGGAAGGTTTCCTACACAAAGTCCCTCCACCTCCCACCAGGTCATTGAACTCTATTTTTGGATCAGTGCATATCCACGTTCAAGTGTGTTTTTGTATACCTTCCATAAGACTGGGAATCCGGACTTCCACTTGGATACTAATTGTCTTAGCTCTTAACAGCATGATTTTTGACCAGTCAAATAACTGACTTTTCCCCCTTTATCAACTTATTGAAGTATAGTTAATTTACAGTGGTGTGTCTCAGGTGTAGAACAAAGTGATACAAATATTTATATATGTCATATATATATATAGTCTTTTTCAGATTCTTTTCTATTCAGTTCAGTTCAGTTCAGTCACTCAGTTGTGTCCTACTCTTTGCCACCCCATGAACCACAGCATGCCAGGCCTCCCTGTCATTCAACAACTCCGGAGTTCATCCAACCCATGTCCATTGTGTCGGTGATGCCATCCAACCATCTCATTCTCTGTCGTCCCCTTCTCCTCCTGCCCTCAATCTTTCCCAGCATCAGGGTCTTTTCAAATGAGTTAGCTCTCCACATCAGGTGCCCAAAGTACTGGAGTTTCAGCTTCAACATCAGTCCTTCCAATGAACACCAGGACTGATCTCCTTTAGGATGGACTGGTTGGATCTCTTTGCAGTCCAAGGGACTCTCAAGAGTCTTCTCCAACACCACAGTTCAAAAGTATCAATTCTTCAGCACTCAACTTTCTTTACTGTCCAACTTTCACATCCATACTTAACCACTGGAAAAACCATAGCCTTGACTAGATGGACCTTTGTTGGCAAAGTAATGTCTCTGCTTTTGAATATGCTATCTAGGTTTCTCACAGCTTTCCTTCCAAAGAGCAAGTGTCTTTTAATTTCATGGCTGCAACCATCATCTTCAGTGATTTTGGAGCCCCCCAAAATAGTCAGTCACTGTTTCCCCTGTTTCTCCATCTATTTCCCATGAAATGATGGGACCAGATGCCATGATCTTCATTTTCTGAATCTTGAGTTTTAAGCCAACTTTTTCACTCTTCTCATTCACTTCCATCAAGAGACTCTTTAGTTCTTCTTCACTTTCTGCCATAAGGGTAGTGTCATCTGCACATCTGAGGTTATTGATATTTCTCCTGGCAATCTTGATTCCAGCTTGTGCTTCTTCCAGCCCAGCATTTCTCATATGTATTCTGCATATAAGTTAAATAAGCAGGGTGACAATATACAGCCTTGACATACTCCTTTTCCTATTTGGAACCAGTCTGTTGTTCCATATCCAGTTCTACCTGTTGCTTCCTGACCTGCATATAGGTTTCTCAGGAGGCAGGTTAGGTGGTCTGGTATCCCCATCTCTTTCAGAATTTTCCACAGTTTATTGTGATCCACACAGTCAAAGGCTTTGGCATAGTCAATAAAGCAGAAATAGATGTTTTTCTGGAACTCTTTTGCTTTTTTGGTGATCCAGCGGATGTTGGCAATTTGATCTCTGGTTCCTCTGCCTTCTCTGAATCCAGTTTGAACATCTGGAAGTTCATGGTTCACAATTTGCTGAAGCCTGACTTGGAGAATTTTGAGCATTACTTTACTAGTGTGTGAGATGAGTGCAATTGTGCAGTAGTTTGAGCATTCTTTGGATTGCCTTTCTTTGGGATTGGGATGAAAACTGCCTTTTTCCAGTCCTGTAGCCACTGTTGAGTTTTCCAAATCTGCTGACATATTGAATGCAGCATTTTCACAGCATCATCTTTTAGGATTTGAAACAGCTCAAGTAGAATTCCATCACCTCTACTAGCTTTTGTAGTGATACTTCCTAAGGCCCACCTGACTTCACATTCCAGGATGTCTGGCTCTAGGTGAGTGTGAGTGATCACACCATCGTGATTATCTGGGTCATGAAGATCTTTTCTGTATATTCTTGCCACCTCTTCTTAATATTTTCTGCTTCTGTTAGGTCCATACCATTTCTGTCCTTTATAAGACACTGAATGTAGTTTCCTGTGCTCTACAGTAAATCCTTGTTGTTCATCCATTTTATCTATAGTAATGTGTATCTGTTAATCCCAAACTCCTCGTTTTTCCCTCCTCTTTCCCCTTTAGGAATCATAAATTACTTTCTATGCTTGTGAGTCTTGTTTCTTTCTTGTAAATAAGTTCATTTGTATCATATCTTTTAAATGATATCATATGGTATTTGTCTTTCTCTGATTATTTCACTTAAATGATCATCTCCAATAGATGAGTTAAATAACTTCTTTATATTCTGGCTTCATTACTTTAAAAAAAATTATGAATTTGGCTGGACTATCTCTAATGTCCCTTCTTACTTTGAAGTTTTGTGGCTATATTATATGCTATGAAAGTGGAATTTGACTTTCCAATTCCACTATTAAAAGAAAGAAAGTGGAAATAAACAATCTTTTTATTTACTAGAAACAGGTGGGGGAGCAGTCTTTGATTCCTTTATAACTAAGAAACAGCTAGTGAAAAATATAAAGATAACCAAATCAGTTAATTTCAAAAGATGGGACAGAAGTATTGATTTGATATCAGAAACAAGCTAGTAACAAATGTAGATTTAGAATATTTCTCAGGACAGGAGAGGAGCAGTTCTATGAGAATTGTACCCATTTCATTGCTTGTTTCAGGGAGAAACTGGGAGCTCACAGTTCACAGAATGAAAGGAATCCTTACAGATTCCTTGTGCACTAGATTTCACTTCCTCTGGGAGTTTCACACTCCTCCAGAGGAACATGAGGCAGGTTATTCATCTAATTATATTCCCCAAGGAAGGCACTGTAAATAAGCCATCTTTCTTATGATTTTTATTTTTAAGTCACGGACAGGATCAGTCACGACAGATAAGCTGGTACTGAAATAATAAGCAGACCTCAGCTCTCAAAATCATGAGGCTTATTTCTTGCTCTGTCATGCAGCACCCAGCATGCTTTGACTAGGGTCTCTGTTTCGATTTGCCCTCACTTTAGAATAGAGATGGTGGAACAGCTATGGTACAAAGCATTGTCCATCATAGAAGCAGACGGAAAGGGGGTCTCACTTTGGCACTTAAGAGCCACACCCTGGAAGTAGCACACATCAATTCTTAAGCCTCATAACTTATTGAGGGTTCCCAGATGGCATAGTGGTAAAGAATCCACCTGCCAATGCAGGAGACATGGGTTCAGTCCCTGGTTTGGGAAGATCCTTTGCAGGAGGAAATGGCAACCCACTCCAGGATTCTTGCCTAGAAAATTCCATGGACAGAGGAGCCTGGTGAGCTACAGTCTGTGGAGGGGTAGCAAAGAGTCAGACACAACTGAGCATGCATGCCTGCATCACTTATTGGCCATAAGTAATGGCCTGGCCCCACATAATCACAGAGGAACCGGGAAATCATAATCCTTCCATGTATCCAGAAATGAAAGAAGGGTTAGAAACAGTTAACATACACCATCTTAGCTTACCTTCTAGTCCTCACTGGGTAAGGAAAATTATTCTCTCCAGGTCAACAAAAACAGACTGGGTCCTTCTCATGGAAGACAGTGAGAAAGTTCTGACTAGTCAGTATGCATGTGGTGCATATTAGTTTCCTTAGTAGGGAATGTATTAATTTTCTAGCTGCCACAACAAAGTACGACAAACTGTATGGCTTAAACAACAAAAACTCCTTGTCTCACAGTTTGGAAGCTATAACTCCCAGATCAAGGTATCCCCAAGGTTGGTTCCTCTCGAGGACTGTGCAAGAGCATTGATGCCATGCCTCTCACCTGGCTTCTGGCGGTTTCTTGGCAGCAATCTTTGGCATTGTGATGCATACGTGTCACTCATCTCTGCCTTTATCTTCACTTGGCATTCTCCTTGTGTGCTTGTGGCTGTCCCCAAACTGCCCTGCTTGTAAGAACAGCAGTCATTTTGGATTGGGACCACCCAAAAGACCTTATCTCCAAATAATGTCACATTCTGGGGTACTGGGGTGAGCACTTCAACACATGAGTTTTGTTGTTCTGTTGCTCAGTTGTGTCCAGCTCTTTGCCACCCCATGGACTTCAGCACACCAGGCTTCTCTGTCCCTCACTATCTCCTGGAGTTTACCTAAACTCATGTCCATTGAGTCAGTGATGCTATCTGACTATCTCATCCTCTGTCGACCCCTTCTCCTCCTGCCTTCAATCTTTCCTAGCATCAGAGTCTTTTCCAATGAGTCAGTTCTTCACATCAGGTGGCCAAAGTATTGGAGTTTCAGCTTCAGTGTCAGTCCTTCCAATGAATATTCAGGGTTGATTTCCTTTCGGATTGACTGGTTTGATCTCCTTGCCGTGCAAGGGACTCTCAAAAGTCTTTTCCAGCATCATAGTTCGAAAGCATCAATTCTTCAACACTCGTCTTTTCCTGATGCAACTCTTACAGCAGTACATGACTATCGGAAAAGCCATAGTTTTGACTACGTGGACATTTGTAGGCAAAGTGATGTCTCTGCTTTTTAACACGCTGTCTAGGTTTGACACTGTGTTGTTTTGTTTTCTTTTTTGTCGGGGGGGAGTGGTGTGGGACACAATTGAATCATGACAGACAGTGTTTGTTTCTGTATCAGATTTGCATGTAGTTCCTATGAATTCAGAGATCTGTGAATGTAAAAGACAGGTTATCAGCCTTCCCATGCTCCCCCAACTAGTACCCAGTGCCACACTCACATGTGGAAAGTGACATGATTGGCACAATAAATGAGAACATTTTGAAAGGGAAGAAAGGAAGTCACACAGCATTCTTCATCTGAAGCTATTCCCAATCTCATTGGGAAGCCATTTTGCAGTTCCATATTCTGGGATGAGTTGTATCTTTTATTAGATCTTGGTTCTGCTTCCTGGGAGAAGACCCTTGTCTATTGCTCTCTGGGCCTACCAGCTCCAACCTCAGAAGTTCTCCTAATCTGATTTTCCCCTGGGACCTCCTGTAAAGTAGATATCAGGAAGCATGCCCCCTTTTCTGTTGTTGTTTTCAGGTTTTTTTTGTTTTGTTTTGTTTTACTTGAGTTTAGTTGCTTTACAGTGTTAGTGTTGCTGTTCTTATTTAGTCACTAAGTCGTGTCCAGCTCTTTGCAACCCCATGGACTGCAGCACACCAGCCTTCCCTGTCCTTCACCATCTCCCAGAGTTTGCTCAAGTTCATGTCCATTGAGTCAGTGATGCCATCCAATCATCTCATCCTCTGTCATCCCCTTTCTCTTTCTGCCCTCAGTCTTTCCCAGTATCAGGATCTTTTCCAGTGAGTTGGCTCTTTGCATCAAGTGGCCAAAGTATTGGAGGTTTAGCTTCAGCATCAGTCCTTCCAATGAATATTCAGTGTTGGTTTACTTTAGGAAATCATTGTTTTACAATGTTGTTAGTTTCTGCTATGCAGCAAAGTAAATCAGATTTATGTATACATATATCCTCTCTCTTTTGGATTTCCTTCCCATTTAGGTCACCACAGAGCACTAAGTCGAAGTCCCTGTGCTATACAGTAAGTTCTCATTATCTATCTCTCTATAATAGTGTACACTATATACTATAGCACAGAGAACCTACTCAGTGCTCTCTGGTGACCTAAATGGGGAGGAAATCTAAAAATGAGAGGTTATATGTATACATATCAAGCCTGCCCTCTTTGGAGGCTCAGTACCTTATTTTATTACTTGCATCCTGTCAAGCATTATAATTGAAAGGTTGTATTAAGAATTGAAAGGTGGTCTTCTGGCAGGAGGACCCTCTCAGAAGCATAGCTGCTTTAAAAATAGATTATATTTGTCTTCATATACCCATCACTACATGTACAGGGTTTTTGTTGTTGTTTTTTTTTTTTTTTCTGAATATATGACTTAGGTTTGCTCTCTCTCTCTTTCTCTCTTCTCTTTCTCACTCCCAACTTAAATGCTAACAATGTGAGCCTATCAGATTTTGTTAGGAGACCCTAGCAGATTTTTCATGAGAAAAGCATCTTTCTTCTCTTTTCTCTGAGTTATTTAATTCCACTGAAAGGATGGATTGAGTACTTCCACCTTAGTTTTATTTTGCTCTCATACAGCTTCATCCATTCAGAAGTTTGAACAATGGTGGGATGACTTTATGCTTGATTGTGTATGCATGCATGTGTGATCAGTTCTTTCCAACTCTTTGTGACCCCGTGGACTGTAGCCCACCAGGCTCCTCTGTCCATAGGATTTTCTAGGCAAGAATACTGGAGATGGTTGCTATTTCCTTCTCCAGGGGATCTTCCCGACCCAGGGATCAAAGCTGTGACTCTTGTTTTTCTTCCTTTGGCAAGTGGGTTCTTTACCGTTGAGCCACTTGGGAAGCCCCATATTCTTGGTTAATTCTTACCAAAGCTGAATCATAACAGGTAATTTTAGTTCAGTGTCCTCAGTTTGTCCTTCTGCCATCTGAGAATGGGAAGCAGTTGCCTCTTCTCCACTTGTGCTCTATTCATTTTTCTTCTTCCTTGCAAATGATACCAGTTTTTTCTGAGGTCACCCGTACCTCTCCCTTGTCAAATACAGCTCACAGCCATCAGCTCATGCTATTTGCATCCCATTTTCCTCTCTCCTCCCCACCCTCTGCTAGAGCTACAAGTTCACTAGGTCTAACATCTACCTTCTGAAATACTGGAGGCAACAGTGTTACCACGTGTTCCTTTTCAGCATCACATAGGCCACTGCTCCAGCCTCTAGCAGCAAGCTCCTCCACATGTGCCATCAGGCCACTAACCCACTGCTCATACACTAGTGATCTGTTACAGCAGCATCCCACTTTTATGTCCTCCTTTCTGAATGGCTTTTATTATGTAGTCAGCAGTATATATGCAATGATTCTGCATTGCACCTTAGGTGATGCTTTATTAAAAGCCAAAATCAGGCTTTTAGACTCAATCTATAGTGCAGAGAAAGTAACTGAAGAGCTAAGTATAGGGTTGGCCAAAAAATTTGATCAGGTTTTTCCGTATGATGTTATGGAAGAACAAGAATGAACTTGTTGGGTTGACCTATTAGAAAATGGAGTGGGCAAAGTCATCTTTGACAGGAAGAAGAAGACCTGCTTAAAAGGTTGCCTTAGAGTTGATTCATTCATAAAGGAAATTGTAAGAAGAAACATCTCACTATTTGGAATGAAGAAACTGTGTATATTAGATCAAAATTTAATAATATAAAAATATGACCAATTAAAGTTGCACAGTTGGCACTGAAGAAGTATCTCTTCAATCAAATGAAAATCACTGCACCCATCATAATTATTGTTTAATAAGTCAACTCTTGGTTTCTGTGGCAGTTGTAATGAGCCCATCACTTGGAGATGAGAAGTGTTGGGGAGGTAGCAAAGATATGAGGAACTCCTTTTTTCAAAACTTAAAATTTGGATTAGAAAAAAATAAGAAACAAATAAAGTTAAGAAAACAGTTTTGATGGTTGACTATAGTGAGTGGAAGTCAGAGAAGAAAAATGTCAGTCTAGGCTGGTCTTCAGGGCTAATTTCATAGAAGTTGGTAGCTTTGAAGGATGAATAAATGATGGGGGTGGAAGAGAAGAAAGGGTCATTTCAAAATTCAACTCCATCACCACCCTGGCAATATTCAAAATATAGTAAGGTCCAAAAGTACTTAGTCATTTTAACTCTATGATTATAGCAGTCAAGAAACTACTGTGCGTTTTGACAGGCAAGGGCTTTCTGATTCTTTTCTGTTTCTATTTCTATAGATCAAATAACTGCAAATTCTGTTTTGCTATTTATTTTTTGTGACACAAGAGCACCAGTGTATGCAAAGTCAGAGGAGTTAATGCACAGCCTGGTATTAAAGTAATGTTCCTCCACCCCTCTCCACACACTCACACGTGGCTTCCCTGACACACATGCAGATTTGAAAGCATTTCTTAAAAGTGACAGCTAATGGTATAAATTAACCTCCTGAATCTGCTTCAGTCATTTTCAAAACTATGGTAGCACATAAAAGATGGTGGTGAATTATGAATAATAAATAGAAAGAAGAATGACATGCCCTTCTGCAGCTTTCAGACGTAAATGGAGGGTTCCACTATCAAGAAAATTATAGCCTCTAGGTTTGTTTATTACAGAGATTGTCCAACAACCTTCCTTACAGCGAACTCATTTGGGCTTGGCAAAAAATAGCAGAAGACAGTTCTTTCTAAATTTCCTTTTAAAATTATGAAAGCCACTCAGAATATTGAACTTCATCACCAGCAAGATAAAGGCAAATTAGAAATAGTTTATCACCATGACAAACATATTAAATTGAACTCCAAATTGCGGGTAAAAATTTCCTTCCAAATGGAATGCTTATGACCCAGTATTTTCAGACTCTTACTGTTTTGAGGTGATATTCTAGTTCGTGTTTCATTGTGCTGAAGGGTCATCAAGCAACAAATGACTCTTTAATATGATGGAATTATAAGGGACTAAGGGAGATCCAGCCAGCCCACTCTGAAGGAGATCGGCCCTGGGGTTTCTCTGGAAGGACTGATGCTAAAGCTGAAGCTCCAGTACTGTGGCCACCTCATGCGAAGAGTTGACTCATTGGAAAAGACTCTGATGCTGGGAGGGATTGGGAGTAGGAGGAGAAGGGGACGACCGAGGATGAGATGGCTGGATGGCATCACCGACTCGATGGACGTGAGTCTGAGTGAACTCCGGGAGTTGGTGATGGACAGGGAGGCCTGGCGTGCTGCGATTCATGGGGTCGCAAAGAGTCGGACACGACTGCGCGACTGAACTGAACTGAAGGGCAACATACTTCATAGCCTGGAGCCGATATATCTCCTAGCGCCTCACCTGTTGCCTTTTCCCTCATATTAGACTTTGTTGCTGCTGCTGCTGCTAAGTCACTTCAGTTGTGTCCGACTCTGTGACCCCATAGACGGCTGCCCACCAGGCTCCCTTGTCCTGGGATTCTCCAGGCAAGAACACTGGAGTGGGTTGCCATTTCCTTCTCCAATGCATGAAAGTGAAAAATGAAAGTGAAGTCACTCAGTCGTGTCTGACTCTTAGTGACCCCATGGACTGCAGCCCACCAGGCTCCTCCATCCATGGGATTCTGCAGGCAAGAGTACTGGAGTGGGGTGCCATTGCCTTCTCCGAGAATTTGTTGCTAAACCAGTTAAATACACACTCTATAGACATTGCAAATAGAGCAACATTGTAGAGCTTGCTGTATTTTTCCTCCTTTGGAGTTAGGCACGTATATACATTTGTCCATGCATGTTTTTAAAATGAAATCTATAGAGAAATTGGAGAACACCAGAATTTTAAAATTGAGCTCAGTTTCATTGACTAATAGGATAAAGAGAATTTCCTTTCAAAGATTTAACTCTACATTCTGCAAATATGTATTTAGATTATTTAGTTTGGGGAATTAAAAGTTTTTTTATCCTCTTAGCACCTCTCTATTCTCTGAGTCAGAGATATCTGAAGATACATTTTTACATAAAGGCTTTCCCCTCCAAATTAAGATGTAATCAAAATAGCCTTCTGTGATCTTTTATTTTAAAAATGGATATAAAAGAAAATTATTATTATAGAAAGAATTATAGTAATTTTTTAAAGAATACATACTTGGATATTATTATCAATCATTAACTTATGTTTTTAAATATTCCAGAATAATGTAGTAATAATATTATAGTAATACAAATATATACACTTACATAGTAAATTATTTAACTGAGAATGATTTGTGACCAGTGTTCCATAGTATAGACTAGAATTTGAAATGAGTCTTGCAAATGTGCATATTGACATTTATGGCAATATTTGGGGGAACTACAGCTTTTTTATGTTTGTGCTTGCTCCTCTCTATCTGTAAGTGGGAATCTGTGCTCTACTATAATCCTTTACTGAAGTTGAAAACAAGTGCACTGAGTGAAATTCGTGGTGCAACATGGAGGTGAAAGAATAAAAGGAAGTACATTTAGAAGTAATATTTTCCCACAATATTAATACAATGATAGGAACAAAAATAATTTTAGTAATCACTAAAACTAAGCCATTCTTGAGAAACTACCCCCTAAGGAACTCTTGAGCTCTCCAGAACAGTTTCAGAATTTCAGACTTATTCCTTGGTCCTTCCCTTTTTCCCTCTCCCCTCACTGTCCCAAAACTGGCTTTTACTTGTAATATATCCAGATTCTAAACCCTGCCAGAAGGCTAGAATTACCCTCTCACCTTATTTCCCAAAAAACCTCAGGCTCTGAAATAATCCCCTTACTCCTGCCTTGCTTCATTCAGAGTATAAATTCTTGAATATAAAAACAATATATATATATATATATATACATACACACATATATATATTTAATATCCCACATTGTCTATGGTTTCATTAAATAGTTGTGAATTAGAAGGTCATGAAGTCTAAGTGTATAATTTTTCCAGTAATTAATAGACTATCCTCTAGAATAAAGGAGTTGCTTTATTTGTCCTTTAATTTCTGGGGGTGATTTCATTATGAATGGCAGTATTGATAAACTTTCTAAGTTGGGTTTCAGTAAGGAGACAGGACAAAAGTTATAATGGTTCACAGAGTGTGGAAGGTGAAGCCAGAGATCCCTGGTGTCATGTCCCTATGATAAGTAAGTAAGCCCCATCAGTTACCACATGTATGACCTTGGGCAAAGTTATTTAAATTATGAGCTCATTTGTAAAATAAGTAGAATATTAGTACCTTTCTTTGCCAGATTGACATGAGGACTAAAGTGAATAATGTGTAGAAAGTACTTAGACTAGCCCCTGACCTAAGATAGCTCCTCAATAATGCTCATTTTTATTCATTTTCCTGCCATTATTTCTGTTTGCCATTTAAGTTGATGAATGGAAATCATTTCAAGAAGCTTTGAATGTTCCTATAGAAAACAGATTTCATTTTTATGATCTACAAAGAGTAGAAAAAGCAAAAATGGTTTAAGATATTTATTCTAGTATAATATAGAAATGGTGTGAGTTATGCATTAATTAATTCTAGTATAATATAGAAGTGGAGAGTAGCTTCATATCTGTGAACAGCTGTGAAGTACAAGAGAGATTTGACTGATGACAGAAGAACTTACTGGTGAAGGTTGATCTCAGCTCAGAAAAAGTCTCAGCCTCATTTATGTGAACAACTGTGAAGTATAAGAGAGATTTGACTTATAAGGACAGAAGAACTTACTGGTGAAGGTCAGTCTCAGGTTCAGAAAAGTCCTCTGAGGACCACAGGCTTCCAGTACAAAGGACTACTATGAAGTCCTTGATGCTCTCAGCAGAAGAGAATCCAAAGAAAGACTGGTTACTCTTATCTAGTAGGGCCACACAGCTGGACAGTCTTATCTAAAGCCTCAGCCTCCATTTTGCAGTTCCAGAAACCCATTTCTGGGAGGTAGCTTAGAACTCAAACTCTGAAATACTCACGAGAGGCCATGAGTGAGATAAAATGTTATCAACTCAAAATTGCATGATAGTTGCATCAAGAAATTTTAGGTTTTTGGTCAGTTGCTCAGGAACTTTCACCAAGTAATGTCTGACATGACACAGAATCACAGTTGTTCCTCGGAGGGAGTGGAGCACAAGGTTATTATAATGTGAATGTGATGGTCTTAAGTTTCTTATATCTCTGTAGTGTTTCCATCTATGTAAGGTTTAGCAGCATTATTCCTCCAAATCAGAACCCACTTCTGAACCTTAAAAAACTTCATATGTATTGATTCTTCCTTATTAGCAACTGGTCTTCCTATCTTGATGTATTGTTAGAGTGCCAGACTCTGGGTTAAAATATTTTTTCTCTTTAGACTAGCTATCAGACCACTGTATAAATTCTGTTGTCCTTTCTTACATTATAGTCCTAGAATAATCCCCCAGAACTTTAATATGAATACGAGATGTTTTACATTGACTCGAACTAGTTCTTAGGCAAGACCTGTTCTGGCATTCAATTTTTGAGTATCTTCTTTTTCTAGTGGTCTTCATCTTTTGTATCCGTGCTTTCCTTCCTCTAAGAACATGTTAACTGCATTCTGGACAGTTTTAGAGTCTATTCTCTTTATTTTTCTGTTACCTTATGAGAAAAAATAGTGGTCACCAAAAAGAAGCTATGATTAGGTAAGGCACTAACAGCGAGTCTTTGCTTCTATGTTTTACTTAATACTTTCCAGAAAGTGTGTCAGACCTTTCTGCCCATTATTAAAAGCTTGAAAGTATAAGTTTCCTAATGGCTCCTTGATCTCATTCTATTCCGTTTGCTAAAATGACATTTTCCGTTGCCTGATTCTTCTAGGGCCTTCTGGATTTCTTCTTTTCCACCCTTAAACTGATACATGCAGCTCATAAAAAACAGGAGTTACCAAGTGACAGGTGTTTTTGAAAAACTTGCTTAGTTTATACGTTCAGTGAAGACATTGCCTCTAAATCAACAGCTACTAATGACCTTTTGTTCCAGGAGCTGTTAGAAGTCCAGATGAAGTCTTGGAACTGAAATGTAGTTTAGGCTAAGCCTCAAGTTGGTATTTTCCAAATGTACCTTGTTGAGTTTTTATCTTACACCCTGATGGATTTCTTCTTAGAACATTGAAGATTCACCTCAGCTTCAACAGTGGTTATTCATTTCCTTTACTTCTTTTCCCATTTTCCCTCCTGTTTTAAGTAAAACAGCCTAGGATATTAAATATCTTATAAAGCTACAATGTCCCACATACCTCCGTTCCATTTTCCCACCACCATTTACCAACTGAGGGGCCTTTCAAAGTTCACGAATTTCCCTGAATCTGATTCCTTATATGTAGATGGTAATAACAATTCTCCATGTCTCAGGTTTTTGTTGACTGTTAAATGGAATTATGTGTGAATGTGATTAGCGTGCTGTAGGCACATATCAATATTCAGTAAGTCCTTGCTTTCCCTTCCACTGTAATAAGTTATCTTTCTTTTTTTTTTTTTTCTGCTTTCTTTAGTAATGGCATTTCACTTTTTATTTGGGATATCTTTCCTTTCTATTTCTGGGCTTATTGACCTTTTCTTCTTTCTATTATTCCTTCTACTACGTGTTTGTTGAACACATAACACCAGGCTAGGTACTGAAGACACAAGGGTAAAGAATTCTCTCCACCCCTTGATGGAGTTCACAGCCTTATAGGAGATGGGCATGCACCATTGCATGGAGAAATTAAAATGAGGATTTGTGTACCAGGCATTTGCAAAGCAGAGCAGACATGGGTCAGCAAAGGCCTCCTGGAGGAGAGGAATTGCAAAATTTTCAAGGATGAGTAGGAGGCAAGCCACAGTCTGTTGAGAGGGAAGAACCACAAAGATTTCATAAAATAAGAAGAATTGTGGGAGTTGAGGTGAAATGATGGAGAGAGGAGAATTCAGTTATACCAGACCTTGTTTTGGGGGCTACATTCCTCTTTAGGGTTAGTGAGAGCAAATTTTCAAACTATACAAACCTCCCATTATTTTTTCCCTCCTAACCCCAAAGCCCATGTGTCCATTACTAACTTTGTGCTTTCTGCTAATGGGACTGTATCATATCCCTCAAGTCAGCTGAAGCAAGATAGAGTTTAATGGATAAGTGAGAGCTATTGAAAAAATAAATGTAGCCTAGAAGCAATATAGTCACATCTGTACTTTATAATCACTCACTTTGTGATGTATATATTTTTATGATAAATTATAACTTTTCAATATTAGAATGCTTTAAGTTTTTTTAAGTGAAAAAGCAAAACTTTTAGGAAAAACAAAGAATTTGGTCTATAGCAATGGATCTAAGTAATATCAAGATTGGTTCATCTTACTTCATAGACTTATCCTTAATTTACTATGTAAAATTGTTTTTTTTTTAATCTTTTTCATCTGATAACAGTCTAACTAGGTAATAGGTACCAGTGGATATGGTACTATTATATGGATATGGGTAAAATTATAGGATCTCATTCAAAAAATATTTGTTTACTTTGAGAAATAAATCATTTGGAGCCTGAAAGGGGCTGATTAATTGACTTAGCTAATGAAGCCATTTCCTCTTTACTGTTAATAGTGACTGTTCATTTCTGTGAACAGACTAGGTATTGTGAGTATTGAAATTCTCCCCTGAAAAAAAAAAGTCATAGTAGGCAATAATAACTTAAAATTTCTGTGTCCTTCTACTCTGTGTGCAAATACTAGGGTGGGATTTCGTTTCTAATTAGGAGTTCTGGATAGGATTCATGTTTAATGGTGTTCCTTCTATAAGTCTTTCTTTTACAGAGGGTACAAACATTCCATTGACCGATTTTCTTTATGTTCAACAAGTTAGAAAAGTCTGTTTTCCATGGAGCACATCTAAGGCAAAATAGTTTGATCATATGATTTGAACGTTGAAAAAAATTCTCTCCATATAAGCTTCTAGTGAACTGTTGAAAGATGTATGTATGGCGTGTGAGTTCTCAAGCCAGTGTCTGCACTTCACGGCTGCAGACTTGTTCTTGATATAACACTGGCTGTTTATTTATAATGATCAAAGAGGATCTGTGTTGAATCAGAAGTCAGATTAATAGTTTTCTCTAACACCTCTAGTCTTGGAAGAAAGGTCCTTCAAGTTCAAAAACATGAGCAGAAAAGGCTCTACAATTTCTTTTTAATGTAATGATCTATGCATGCTCTAACTCACATTTGGAAAGGTAGGGGCCCCGATTCCAGTTCTGCTGTGATGCCGAAACCGTTTCTGAAAACAGTCGACCAAAACTAGAGTAAATCTGTTTAAAAGGCTACTCTGCTCCTGTCCGTCTCCATAACTCAAAGTTGGAGCTTTTTGCCAGGGAGGAGGGGAGCGCAAAGATGGGGGTGGAAGGCAGTAATGAAGAAGGCAGTGGGGGCAGTTGTTTTTCTGTGCCTGCTGACGTCAACGAAATTGCCAGATGGCATTTGAATGTTTTGCAAAAGACAGGAGCCTTTTATTACAGCTGTCACATGGGGTTTCATTCATTTGCATTCCCAGAAGTGGGCTAAAGCTTTTCCTAACTGTAGGAGTAGTGAGGGCTCTGTCCCTTCAGAGACCCAGAGGGCCTTTTGTAGGATGTTGTTACCTTAAGTGGCTCTGATAAGGGACACATGCTCTGAAAATGGCATGTTTCACTGTCAGCTTCAGAGGGCTGTGAGCTACTCAGCTTCAATTAGGACTATAATGTGATCATTCAAAAAAATCTTCTCTGCGGAAGGTCTTTCATGGATCCTGACAGCCTGGGAGAGAGGCTCAGTAGCACCTGAAGGGTCTAAAAGGGCAGCAACCAGCCCTAGAACAAAAGCACAGCTTCTATGAAATATACCTAACATAGGCTGAAAAATACCTAACATACTGCATTGGCCAAATAATTCATTCGGATTTTTCCATAGCATATTACAGGAACACTCAAACAATTTTTTTGGCCAACTCAGTACAACAGCGCTAAATACATATACACAGCACTGTCCTCACCATCTTGCTCTATGGTGTCATCCCCCACCATTGGGAAGGACAGAGGGAAAAAATGAACTTGTACAAAATCTGCGGGTTCATATGTAGAAGAAAGAAACAAAGGTAATTTTAAATGTTAGGATCTTCTCTCAGAAACTGACCCAGGTCCACTCCCTAGGGGCAGTCTGACCTATCCTCTTCACCATCATCTCTTTCCACCGCCAGAAGTTTTCATGTTTTACTTTGTTTTAAAACCTGGCATCTCTCAAACTTTTCAGTCTCTGGGTTAGCAAGTATATGTTTTTATAATGAACCTCTTTCTGTAACAGTTGATTGGTTGATTGATCTCTATAGTTGGCTTGAGAATGAATAAGAGGATGAAGTACTTAGACCAGAGCATATGTAACTATTTTTAACTATGAGTGTCACTCATATTAATCGTGGTATATGATGTGATGTTTTACAATTGTTCTGAGATCGATTATCCAAGTTACTTTCCTCCTAACTGTTCCTGATGTCAAGATATGGTATTTCAAAAGTAGAAGTTTTCACAGTGGTAGATCTGTGTTGGACTGAAATGAAAAGCATCTAGTATACCAAGGAAATTGGGAACTGGGGGCTAGAAAGGCTTAAAAGTTAGCTATATGTACTACCTAGTCTCAGTGTTACATCCACACTGGCAGTGATAACAGGGTACTTACAATGACACTGCTAATCTGAGTTTAGTGAAATATCTTTTGCTGTCTTGTTAGTGGCAACAGAAAACATGGATGCCAGGACCACTGACTCAAGTGATGGAAGAACCTAGAGCAGTGTTCCATATGCTCTCTTATGCTGCAAATGAAACAAATACAGCCACTCTTACCACTCTTACCCTCCTCCAGACTTATGTCTATAGGGTATTTTCCAAATATAAATAATACAAATGGAGTTACTAGGGAGTGTGTTCATCTCATGTTAATTTCATGCTTCAGGTTCTGCTTCAGGGTTTAGGGAGATTTGGGAGGTGATGGTGAAGATTAAGCAGCCTCTTTTAGCTTCCTCTGATCCACCTTCCCTTCCAACTTCAGGGATGGGGACATGTGGAGGAGCGTTTTCAATACCTTGTATGTATCCATGACCATATCTGGGTCTGAGAGATGACATTAGGTCAGAAGCAAGGAATACCAAGCCAAAGTCAAAGAATAACTCGTAGAAAAAAAAGGAAGTGTCAAGAAATACAATCTACATGGGAAGGTTGTTAGAAATTAAAAAGGGAAGGGGTATAAATATAAGTCACCAGCTTCGACTCTAGGCAGCACCAAGGTGTTTTTCAGATAGACCTGAAATTAGAAATATATTCATAAAACACACATTTCATATGGGGTGTATTTGAGCCTGAATCTCAAGGTTATGCAAATCATGTTAGAATTGTTAAGCATCATTTTCATGTTTCCCCAGGAATCAATGTTAGGAAACCTATAGTGTTAATAGCAGTGTCCTACTTTGCATGTGCTAGCTCCCTGTCCACTCTGAAAGTACAGAGCACTTGTCCAAGCATAAGTGCTGCCATTGTTGATAAAACAGTGGTTGTTACTCATCATCCCTTATCTAACATGTTAAGGTTTGCCCAAACATTGCCAGAATTAAAACAATATATTTCTGAGTGTAGCTCTAGGTGATAGTAATTTTTCCATGTTATATTCGATCCCCCAGGGAAAGTTGCTCAGTTGTGTCTGACTCTTTGTGACCCCATGAACTCATCCATGGAATGCTCCAGGCCAGAATACTGGAGTGGGTAGCCTTTCCCTTCTCCAGAAGACCTTCCTAACCCAGGGACTGACCCAGGTCTCCCACACTGTGGGTGGATTCTTTACCAGCTGAGCCACAAGGAAAGCCCAAGAATACTGGCGTGGGTAACCTATCCCTTCCCCAGCAGATCTTCCCAACCTAGAAATTGAACTGGGGTCTCCTGCATTGCAGGCAGATTCTTTACCAACTTAGCTATCAGGGAAGCCCTTGTCCCCCCAAGGGCTTCTTAAAACAGCAATCCCATGATTCAACAAATAATACTATATTCATGTATATCTCTTAATCATGAAATTAAGTTTGGATAGTTCAGTTATATATATATATCATACTTTGGGCAGCACTACAGCTCAAAGACAGTAAAAGAAGCATATATTGATTCCACTCAACTTATAGTGTCAGGACAAAAATTGAATAATCCATTGTCAAGCTACCTTAGAATCAAACCACCATCCAATTTTACTTCGATGACACAACTCCATTTTTCAATGAGAAGTAGTGTATAACTTTTAACTATACTTATGCTGAATCCTAAATACAATTACACTTTACAAAGGAAAAACTACAGAAGCATCTTCATCCTAACACACAGACGTAACTTTCCCACAGTTCCAGCAAATGGCCAAGATGTGTGCCTTGTTTAAGATCAGAGGGAGCCAGGAAGTCAAGTTGTTCTGGGCTGAGTCCCATGAGTCTAGCTAAGGGTCTGGTAAGGGTGTTATTTTTTCCCTCTGATTCAAAAACTCTGTACTAACATCACCCAGAGGTCAGGTTTCAAAAAACTCAAGCATTTTAACATAAGAGAGAGGCTGATGAGTAAAGCATGATGTGAGTATGCTCATTTTGCTTGAGAAAAATCACTGCCAAACAGATGATAGCACTCATGTTGGTTGTCCAGTGTTTTGTTTTCAGAGTCAGAGAGTCTTCCTGAGCAGACATATCAGTGAATAAAGAAATGTGTTTATTCAGTAAACATTTTTTGCACCTAGTAGGTACCATATATCGTGATAAGCACTAGAGATAGAGTTAAGTAAAATACACAGTCTAGTAGTGAAGAAAGATATGGAAACAAATCATTTCAACTTTAATGCAGTGATTAATGTATGGAGTTGGCCAGTAAGTTCATTTGGATTCTTCCATAAGATGTAACAGAAAAATCCAAATGAACTTTTTGGCCAACTCAATATAATTAGGGTGTTATAGGAATACAGATGATGAGTACCTACCCAGCTAGAGGGAGAGTGGGGAAACAGAAAGTGTTTTGGGAAGAATTAAATAGTAATAGGGTTGTCAGTTCAGTTCAGTCGTTCAGCTGTGTCCGACTCTTTGTGACCTCATGAACCGCAGCAAGCCAGGCCTCCCTGTCCATCACCAACTGACGGAGTCTACCCAAACCCATGTCCATTGAGTCAGTGATTCCATCCAGCCATCTCATCCTCTGTCGTCCCCTTCTCCTGCCCTCAATCTTTCATAGCATCAGGGTCTTTTCCAGTGAGTCAACTCTTCGCATGAGGGGGCCAAAGTACTGGAGCTTCATCCTCAACATCAGTTCTCCCAATGAACACCCAGGACTGATCTGCTTTAGGATGGACTGGTTGGATCTCCTTGCAGTCCAAGGGACTCTCAAGAGTCTTCTCCAACACCACAGTTCAAAAGCATCCATTCTTCGGTGCTCAGCTTTCTTTATAGTCCAACTCTCACATCCACACATGGGGTTGTAGGAATAAACTAAATCAAGGTAGTGGTGAGGGATGGAAAGCAGGGAAAATAGCAGAAGCAACTACATTTCCAAGATGTGTATGGTTTAAAAATAACATGTGAAAAACATAAGAACTAAGTATTCTTGGAGTAGTCATTGTGAAAAAAAAAATGGGAAGCTATAAAGAAGGTAAACATTGCAGGACTCTGATTAATGAAATGAAAGCAGTGAGGAAGGAGATAAGGATTTCTAGTGGGAATGATTTGGTAGATGTTGGAGGCACTGACTGAGATTCTAGAGTCAGATAAACAGGTTGGGAGAGTCATATAAGGTGATATTTGGATGCTAGTCCCTGTGGACCCACACAGACGTCTTTTAGGAGTCCATTGGAAAAGGAGACACTGGACAGAGGTTTGGGGCAGGAAATGGTATGGCTCTCATGAAATTGTGTGAACACATTTAGAGAGAGTCTAGAGAATTAGAAGAGAGATGGACTAAGAGGTGAAACTTGGCATAAAAATGTTGAGAGGGATGGGAAGTGAGGGGGAAGTTCCAGAAGAGGCAGAAGAAGAATGCTGGGAGAGATAGGAAAAGAGCTGGAAGGGCATGATAGCACAGGAGCTGAAGGAAGAGTGTCATTTCAAAAAATGACAATCACTGGTTTTGTAAACTTCTATGAAGAAGTCCAGCGGTGTAGAGACTGAAAAGTATCTTTTGAATTTGGCAGTTCAAACCTGCTGTAAATAGCAAGAGTAATTACAGTCTGTCATAGAAGCCTGGCTCAGTTGATTGACATATGAACAAAAGGTGAGAAAATAAAGATACTGAATACTAATTGTTCTCCTAAAATATTTAGTAGAAAGATTGATTGGGTGGGAGTTGACTAGGGTGTGGATATTGGGGAAAGAATGTGGGATTAAGAAATAAAGGATGTCCTCACAAAGGAGAGACTGGAATGTGTCTAAATGATGGGACCTGGCTAGATTTATAGGCTGATAGAAGACACTGGTGTCAGAAGATTGCTGGGTAATGTCATTCCAGGCTAAAGAGACATGAATGATCTTAATAATTATGGTCATCTTGCCCTTAGCTTAATGTGTCCTTCTTAGTGCAGGGCTTTATCTGCCAGCTTCTTTTGAAAACTCACTCTGGCCTGTTATGAACAGTTGAGTTGCAATTGCATTGAAACAAGCTCATCTTTTCCAGCTGCTCCTTTCTAATATTCCTTATCATTACTAATATTTACAAGGTATTTAGTCTAATAAATGCTTCACAACAAATATAATTCTCAGTATAACATCTTCAATTCATGCATAACATCTCACCACAATATCTTTTTGTCTCCCCCTCAAAAAAACACAATTATTACAGTCTTATCTGGGTTATATGTGGAAAGGGGATGGATCTTATCTACTTAAAGATTTGATTTAAAAGGCTTTAAAAAAAACTTATCAAAACCAAAGGAAGAAAGAATATTGTCTTCAAAGAACATCTGGGATGCTTATGTCCTAAATATAGTGAAAAGCTGAAAAGATAATATTTATTTTAAGGAAGCAGAGGGATTAACTATAGACCTCCAGAATTACCCTTCCTTAAAGGTATAAATGATCAGAGTGGATTAAATAAAAGAAACTTAATCATGGTATGAAATCATATACTGTCTATAGTGTCAAACTACTATTTTAGCAGTGAGTCAGAATCTGTTCACTCTTTTTTTTTCCCTTCTATTTCCTAGTATTTCCCCATGATGTAAATGTGCCCTTACTACAAAGAAAGCTGTTTTCTGTCAAGCATGAACCTATGCTTCAGTACTAATCATAAAAAGAAGCCCTGAAAATAAGCACTGGGCCATGTAGTCAAGGACTAATGGAAATCAGAGAGAACGTCAGAAGCAAATTAGTCCAGGGTGCCTCTCCTTTCTTCAACACTCCCTTTTTTTCATTGCCCATGGGAATCTATGTTGCCTGTCAGTCGAGTGTGTTTATTGCAGGCAGGCAGTTGCCTCAAGTAACAGGACACTCAGTAGGAGGTAGTGAGGACTTGAAGGGAGGCTTGTCTGACTCCAAGGGCCAGGTGTCTGCACAACCTTCAAAATGATTTGAATGATCCAGATTCTCCAAACTTTTAAGAACCTTTGTAAGAACAGCATATTGTGTTAGGAGGCAGAATTCACTCATTCAAGAATTCTGGTTTGGGTTTTTTTTTTTTTTCCCAGCTCTTACAGTCTATTCATTACTAAGACTCTATTTTTAAAAAATGAATTTAAAAAATCATTCTTGCCCTCAAATTCAGAGTCTGACAAGGAATTTGGTCACAAACAGCAATAGCAGATGATGATAATAGATGTTGGAATGAAGTACACAGAGGCTTGGAGGCACAGTGATTAACATGGTATCAGTTTGAGGATGAAGGTAATATGTTTGCATGTTTTGGTCTTGATCACTAATATCAGTATACCAGAGAAATGAAGTGCTGGACAGAAATAACGCTATGAACACAGGCATGGGTTTTTGAGCATATTTGAGAAAATTCAGAATTACTGGGGAGAAAAGATACTAGTCACCCAGCAGTGCAATGGTAAAAGAACTTGCCAGCCAAGACAGGAGATGAGAGTTCTATCCCTGAGTTGGGAAGATCCCCTGGAGGAGGAAATGGCAGCCCACTCCAGTATTTTTGCCTGGGAAATTCTTGTATTGGGAAAAATACGTCAATGGTAGGGGAAAAAAATGGAGGAGAAAAACTGCAGCCACCAGTGTATGGAATAAGAAAAAACAGATTAGGGCGAAGAGGAAGGAATTTTATAGGAAGAAGGAGTTAACAGAGACTCTTTAGTAGAAATTGCCAGATGTAGTGATCAGTTTGATGCTGGAAGTGAGAAAAAAAAAAGTTTGTTAAAAAGAAAGTCAAGACAGTCAGTTCTGGTGAATGTTTTTGTTGATAATCAAGACAGGAAATAAAGAAGGGAAAGAAAAGTTTTGGAAGAAGGAGAGGACGTCTTCTCTTTGGAAAAACTGAACCTGAAATAATCATCAGATAGAAACACAGGCCTGAGGTCCAGAGAAATTGTTGGTGTTGGAACTCCAGATTGATGAATATTCACTGTAACACAGGGGAGAGCTGGAAAGGAAGGGCTTAGATTAGGAAAAGGAAAAACATAAAAAGAAACAAATGTTAAGGAGGGAGAAAGAAAGTGAAAGTGTTAGTTACTCAGTCATGTCCAGTTCTTTGGGATCCCATGTAGCCCACTAGGCTCCTCTATCCATGGAATTCTCCAAGCAGGAATACTGGAATGATTTGCCATTTCCTTCTCCAAGGCATCTTCCCAACCTAGAGATCAGACCCAGGTCTCCTACATTGCAGGCAGATTCTTTACCATCTGAGCCACCAAGGTAGCCCCAAGGAGGGAAAAAAAGCCAGCAAAGCAGAGTCCCTTCTCAGAGGGCCTGCAGAAAGCCAGGCCAGGGCAGAAGGAAGAGACTGCAGCCCCAGACAAAGGAGGACAAAGCCAGGAATGTTGTCATCGGATATTGTAATTAACATTATTCTTTGCATTGGATAGATAATTTTATTTTTCCTGGAAGAGACAGAAATCATTTTGCCATAAGTGGAAGACTCAATACCTTTAAAAAGGGTATTAAGAGAGAAGAGAGCTCTCTTTCCAATAGTTTAATAGATTTGAATTAAAAAAAAATGAATCGCACTTTAGATGGGGTCAAAGAACAATTTCATTAGCAAGGGAGATGCTAACCATTTCTTATGCTGAAAAGAGGGAAAGAAGTAGGAAACAGAGATCAAATGAGAAAATCACAAATTAAAAGAATAGGCTATCCATGGCAGCAGGATGAAATTAGAAGTACACAGAGGTGGGGAACTGATATTTAAAAAAAAAAAAAAAAAGAGTATTTCACTGAAACAATAGACAGAAAATTAAGAATTATGAAATCCTACCTTATTTAGAAATTTATATAAAGGTAAATTAAAATTCCCAGTAAACAACTTGATAAATGTTATGTTTTATAACAAGAAAGAACTAGAGCAAAACAGTTCATTTAATTTAATGCGGCACCTTTTGGCTGAGTCTGGTTAAAGTTGCTGTGGGAATAGAAAATAAATATAAAAGAGTTCTTATCTTCAGGAACCTCAGAGAGCCACACACGTGTGACAGAGTATGTTTGCAAGGAGGATTTTATGAATGGTGTTTTGATGAATCACGTAAGGTCCATGGCATATGGCAGTTTGCAGTTAAGGCACAAATGTGGATAGAGGAAATATCACATTCTGGTGTTAGATGGGGGCCCTGGGCTAGAGTGAAACTGTCCATTGCTTCACGGCTCTCAGTCCTTACCAGGCTCTGTTTAATCCAGGATAATCGGATTTTTTATTATCTCATAACATTCTGAACATAGTAACATTCTAAGTAAAACCAGTTTCTTAAACCAAAATGATTACCTCTGACTTGTAAGACAGGTACATTGTAAGATTTTATTTTCATTACCACTTACTTATCTACTAGTCAATACTCACGTGGTAAAAGTTTATGCTATGTTAATTATTTTCAACCATAAACCAAAGGACGCTTTATTCAGACTAGCTGTAGTAATTTTTAAAAAAAGAAAGAAAAATGTTATTGTCTGTCGTGGATTCCCAGGAGACTCACTGGTAAAGAATCCGCCTGCCAATGTAGAAGCCACAAGTTCAATCCTGGGTTAGGAAGATCTCCTGGAGTAGGAAATGGCAGCCCATTCCAGTATTGTTGCCTGGAGAATCCCATGGACAGAGGAGCCTGGTGGGCTACAGTCCTTAGGGTCATGGAGAGCCAGGCATAACTGAGCCACTCACACATACATTGTCTGTTGCGATAGGAAGGCCAGAGGAGGAAAGTCCAGGATTAGTGAATTCAAGGCTCAGTAATGTTGTATAATGGACCTAGGTGTTTTAATTCTCTCCACTTTGCTATGTTACACTATTTTCTCCATCCTAAAGCTGGTTCCACTTACAATCCAAAGATGGCTGCTGGTAGCAACATCACTAGAGAAGGAAACGGCAACCCACTCCAGTATTCTTGCCTGGAGAATCCCAGGGACAGGGGAGCCTGGTGGGCTGCCATCTGTGGGGTTGCACAGAGTCAAACACGACTGAAGCGACTTAGTAGTAGCAGCAGCAGCAGCAGCAGGAACATCACTTCCTTCTTGGTAGAGGTTTCCTTTCCCAGAAGCAGTAAACAAAGCTTCTCTCCTATCTCATTGACTCACATTGACTATGGGCTTGCCCATCCTGGACCAAATTCTTGCCCTTATGGCTGAAATCACCATGATTGGTATAAAGAGTTGTCACAACATCCACTTATGTGGTTTGAAGAGAGCTCAGAATTGAGGCATTTCTCAATGTCTCTGGACATATCCTCCTTTGTCCCTAGGGTCACAGTCACAGTCAATTCTGTCAGTTGATCCAGCAGCCACAGGAGCTGTTTGATGTTCATCTGAGATCCTCTTACAATCTTCTCTAGAGTGTGGCTGATGATACACTGTTAATAAGTTGAAGTCGTTTGTAGGTTAAGTCTTTGCTAGAAATATTAAAATCAGAAGAAAGACAGTTCAAAGCTATTTTAGTTAGACTTCAGTTTGTATTAACTTCTGCTTTTAGTTTGTCATCAGAATCAGTGTGTGAAAACATTCATTGCTTCTGTGTTGTGTTTGCTTTAATAACACTTTGCATATACTTTTATATGGGATATTCTAATTGGGATGCTCTTGTACCATACTTCTGTTCTAATCTCCTTGTTTTAAGATGAAATAAAATTAAAATGAACTGAAATTTTTGCTAAAGAGGAAGAATTTCACTAGCAGTCTCTTCCTGGGTCCTTCTTCTTGATCCCCAGAAAAAAAAGCTAGACCACATTTTTAAGCAGCAGTTTTATTAGTCTTACAAGATTATGATCTTAAAGACCACTCCCAGAGTTATTCCATCTTCTTTACATAGATCTTTGTTTTAAAGGATCTGTGCTAAATTGCGACAAATCATTTGTACATCTTAAGTATGCTATTCTTGGGGCATATGGGACCATTGACTGAACTAGCAAACCTATGACATAAGTGCTGAGTGACTCATCTTATGACCAAATGACTTATTTTCTTGCCTGATTTCCTCCTTTCCTCAGCAGCACATTGTTGCTAAACAGGAGGAGGAATGGGTATCATTTTGAAATGTTTCTCATAGAAAATTTATAATTCTGTCCGTCTGCCTATTGAATATCTTGGTGAGCTACTGGGGTCTACTGATCCAAAGATAATCATGTTTATTTTCTGAATTCTCGTAACATTCTGAATATAATCAGATTGTAACTGAAACCAGTTTCTTAAACTGAAGTAATTAACCCAGACTTTCAGACAGATGCATTATAAAATTTTCATTACCACCTAAAAGGAAAATGAAGACAGATTTTTCTAGTAGCCACAGAAGTCTCCACCAAAGCCCACTCGTTTCTCCTTCCAGAAGCAAATATTATAAGAGATCTGGCTTGAGCGAGAGAAATAGGGAGAAGGAACAAATGGCATTTTTCCTGACGGAGAAATATTAATAGTGTGGGTCTTCCCTAAAACTTAGTTCAGGAAACAGGTTAATTTGATTTTCAGGAAAGATGTGAAGGAAGGGAGTATACCAGGAATTCTTA
The DNA here is from genome assembly GCA_006408695.1 of Aepyceros melampus. NCBI lineage: Eukaryota > Metazoa > Chordata > Mammalia > Artiodactyla > Bovidae > Aepyceros > Aepyceros melampus. The sequence continues at coordinate 131,741 of SJXQ01008105.1, read as the reverse complement.
AAAGTTTACTGATGATGATAATAAGTTCCCCTTGATAAGGGGGATGTAAGTTGATACTTAATTGAAGGAAGAATTTGCAAAACTAACAGTGGGTCAAAAACTGGCAAAGATACTTCCATATCATCAAAAGTAGGTGACCATATGTAGGAGCAGTTACCCAAGATATTTAGTGTTGTAATCAGTCATATAGACCCAGAGTTCCTACATTGGAATTCCACTTCTGCCACTTACTGTCTGTGTAACTTTGAGTAAGTTTTCTTAAACTTAGTTTCAAAATTTGAAAGTCATTCCCTTTATAATGTAATTTCTAGTGTTTGGAGTTGCCTTCAAGAAAATCAAGAAGAGATATTACTAGGTTTTAGTAGTTTACACAAGTGTTTTATGTATGCAAAGTCATTCACAGATAAGCTCACCCCATCCCTTAAAACTCGGTGTCAGGAAGCAGACCCTCAAGTCAAAGGGGCTTCAAGTTCCCTACATGTTATTGGGGTATGGGAAGCTGGAGAGGCCTGAAATCCATGTTTCCAAAATGAGACTTGGGTATCAGAGCTATGAGAGTTCCAAGGGCTGAAGTATTGAGGGAAATGCCTGGAAAAAAAGAGGTTTTCATATCTGAGTGATGACTGGCTTCCCAGGTGGCACTAGTGGTAAAGCACCCCCCTGCCAATGCAGGAGACGTAAGAGACTCAGGTTCGATCCCTGGGTCGGGAAGATCCCCCTGGAAAAGGAAATGGCAACTGACTCCAGTATTCTTGCCCAGAAAATCCCATGGACAGAGGATCCTGGCCACCTACAGTCCATAGGGTCGCAAAGAGTTAGACACAACTGAAGCAACTTAGCATGCAGGCACAATCATCTTCTAAGTGCTTTATCCATCCATGTTATCTTTATATCCTTCTTCCCTCTCACTCTTGTCTTCTCTGGAGAACTGCTGAGTAGCAAAACGAATACAGTATCGTAAAGCAAAACAAACTAAAAAATAAAAATTAATTAAAAGAAAAAAAAATAAAGAAAAAGGCAAAAAAAAAAATTTCCTGTACTAAATCAACAGTAAATGTTGTCACACATTTTCAGTGAATAAAATTTTGCCATCAAAAAAAAATAAATAAATAAAATCTTGCTTGGGGGAGAGATATTGGTGAGAATGGTGATACAGTTCAGAGCAGCCAATTCAGTTTGTATGGAAGAGAACCACATGACCAGAAGCTTTGAGACCATTTTAATTTTGAGAAACAATTTCTTTCATTCTCCTAATATCCAGAGGCAGTGGTCATATATCCACAGGATTCCTCCAGTTTCCTGTTTTATCCTCTGATCCCTTTCATTTCCTTGAACATCCTCTACTAGACTGCAAGTTGCTTGAGAGCAGCAGTCAAAACCCATTCATCTCTGAAGCCTGAGGGTGTGGACAGTCCCAGGTAGCCAGTAGCTGTTCAAGTTAAAATATGCTGAATAAGTGAGGCAGAAATGACTGTATCTCAGTACCTCTATATGCCTCTTTTTGAATCACACCATTGAAAAAAATTTGTCTCTAAAAATATTGCTGTGTGATTGGAAAAGGATGCATTCACAATGAAAATGCTATCACATTTCTTTTAAGTGGTTTTATAAACTTTTGTGAGCTACCCTGGGATTAAGTGATACCATGTATAGTAGTATTTCTCTAGAAAAATGCATTCTAAGTTCTCAAAAAATTTGATTTAAAAGTGTTTGACATTTGATCTATTTATAAGTCTGGAAGCTTTATTACTTAATTGATGATTTATCAGTTATAGAAACTAAAATGTATTGAGTTTTAAAATACATTTATAAAGGATTTTATATTGTATTAAAATAATTTGAGGCTCTTAAGAGTATCCATTCATCATCTTGGAAGGTTAACATTGTGGAGGGCTACTACCATGGTATATCCAAAGAAAACATGTTTTTTTTAGACAATTGGTCAAACCCAGTATGGACTTATGGGCTTCTCAGGTGGCTCAGTGGTAAAGAATCTGCCTGCAGGAGACACGGGGTTTGACCCCTGGGTCAGAAAGATCCCCTAGAGAAGAAAATGGCAACACACTCTATGATTCTTGTCTAGGGAATCCCATGGACAGAGGAGCCTGTCAAGCTACAGTCCATGGAGTCGCAGAGTCAGACATGGCTTAGTGACTAAGCAACACGTATGGACTTATACATTCACAAGTGAACTATCCATATTTTGTTTTGTGAAGGCAGAAACTCTTGAAGAAATATCTGAAAGAAGGAACAGAGAGAATGTTGATGGCAGAGTAAAGAAGAGTACTACTACTACAGGGACAAATACATTGCAGTTTTTCATGTCCCAATAGCCAGTCAGTTTACAAGTACAATTGATTCTTCTTAATTTTACTCTTCCCTTCCTAGTCATTCATGATGCAGATATCCTGGTTTCAAATATTGATTATTGTGGCAACCTTGGCCCAACCCATCTCCATCTATGCTGTATCTTCACCTTCCTTAAGCCCTGTGTCCTCTTAGATTACATCATTTTCCTTCTCAGACATCACTCATCACTGATAGAATTAGGAAACTCATCTTTCATTCATGGGCATCTAAAATCTGGCCTCATATTTCCTTTTCAACCTTATTTTCTCTAATAAAAAGCAGAAAGCCTGCCTGAGAGATCAGTCTACTCATGGAATCCTGTGTCCGTCTTTCTCTTGCAAACACTTACCCACATTCTGAATCATGCTTTTCTTCTCTTGCCTACTCTGCACCTGTTCTTCCACTCACCAGGATCTCCAGTCCAATTGTCCAGTCTTTTTTCTTTCCCATCTGGCAGACCCTTCCTGTTTTCAGTTCATTGCCTTTGCATGTAAATCTTCATGCTGTGCAACACCAGAAAGTATGTAGAAAACATATTGGAATTCATGTGTCCAAACTGAGCTAGACCTTCAGGATCGCTAGAGAAACTAGCCAGCTCTTCTCATTCCTCTTTCAAACATTCCTCATTCTCTTTTGCGTCTCTAATCTCAACATCGTGTGATTCACTTTCTCAACCAGGGACTCAGGACTAATTTACAGAGTAAATAAAAGCCAAAGAGTAAGGACTCTGAAGTCTCACCTGCAAATCTACTAACATTCTTCTTCATCACCATGAGAAAGGATGTCTGGTTGTAAAAGGTTAATCCCCTCAACCTTTGCTTTCTTTTTTATTCCTTGATCTATTTATCACCCACGTTGTCTTTACTGTGTTTTAAACCCCTCACACTAATGGGGACTCCCCTCTTCAATATTTTTGTCTGTTCACTTGCTCACCAGCTCTTTGGAGCCCATTTCCCTCTAGATGTGGACAGATCTCTATCTTCCGTTGTACAGCTAGTTTTCACAAAAGAGTTGTCTATGTTGTTCCCATTTTCATATCTTTCTTTCCTTGCCCAGTTGATTGCAGTGTGACTCACAACATCAGCACTTCACTGAGACTGTTCTCTTTAACGTCAGGAGTGACATTCCAGACACTAAAATAATGGATAGTTTTCCAGAATGTACTAATCTCTCAAATTCACTGCTCTCTGCTGACCATTCCACTCTATTGACAAAAGCATTCTCTTGGCCCATTTGACCTTACACTCTTGGTTTTCTGTTGTCCCTTCTCATTTTTCTTTGTGAGTTTCTTCTCCCTTTAAAAGCTGCTATTGATTATGGCTCTGCCCTCTGTCCACTTCTCTCTTCTCTTTATATATTCCCAGGGCAGCATTAGGGCCATGTCCATGTTGACAATACCCAAATGCATGTTTTCAGTTCAGGGGTCCCTCCTGATGTGCAACTATAATCATCCTGTAAATATCACATATTTCCTAACAATTGAGTAGGAAAAAAGCTTCTGCCACACCAAAGCTTCTGCCTGCTCCAATAGCTTAAGGAAAGATTCTTAGTGGCCCATTTCATGATCATGCTCAGTCGCTCAATCGTATCTGACTCTTTGAGACCCCATTACTCTAGTCCGCCAAGCTCCTCTATCCATGGGATCTTTTTCCAGGCAAGAATACTGGAGTAGGTTGTCATTTCCTCCTCCAGGGGAACTTCCCAACTCAGGGATCAAATCTGAGTCTCCTGTGTCTCCTGCATTGCAGGTGGGTTCTTTATCTCTGAGCCATCAAGGAAGATCCAGCTGCCCATCTGCCCAAGCGTAAAGCCCGAAAGTCAGCCTGACTCCTTCCTTCACACCCAGTAAACCACGACCCTGCAGGGGTTTCCCATGGCCTTTAGTAGCTCATGAAACTCTTGAATTTGGCTCATCTTCCTGACTTGATATGTTGCCTCAAACTTCTCCAGACATACCCTTCCTTCTTTAAAAAAAAATAAATAAACAAAAATTAGGTATAGTCAACACAAGACATTATACTAGTTTCAGATGTATGGCGTAATTATTCAATATTTGTGTGTGTTACTAAACAAGTACCCCAGTCAGTCAGTTAACATCCGTCACCATGTGAAGTAACACATTTTTTTTCCTTGTAATGGAAGGAAAAAGATCTACTGTCTTGCGTGCTAAGTCGCTTCAGTTGTGTCTGACTGTTACGACCCTTTGGACTATAGCCGGCCAGCCTCCTCTGTCTATGGGATTCTCCAGGCAAGAATACAGGAGTGGGTTGCCATTTCCTCCTCCAGGGGATCTTCCCCACCCAGGGATTGAACTGCTTCTCTTATATCTCCAGCACTGGCAGGCAGGTTCTTTACCACTAGGGCCACCCAAATATACAATTCAGTATTATTAGCTATAGTCAGCAAGCTATTCACAGATTCACCCTTTTCAACCTGAACTGAACTGTGTTCCCCTAAAGGCCATTCTTTCTTTACCTCCATTCATTTTAAGATTTTTCTCTTTTCCAGAAAATATTCATCCTTATATCTCAACCCTATTACTTAATTACTCTTTTCATATATGTAACAGATTATAGAAAGATGTAAAGTTGCTTTCTTTTATCAGTACTTACTTCTCTTTGGCAGTTTTACTATTTTCTGTATAGTAGTTGTTCCAGAATCAGTTTGTTGAATATTAATTTTTATTCATGATTTCAGTATTAGTGTAATAATTCTCAGTTTTTATCTGATATTGTGCTAAAAAGTTGAATGTTTTAGGATGGCTTCTAGAAATTTCAGTTACTTGTTGTAAGAAAATACCTTGGACAATGTAATTTGTTTTTTTACATTTCTTTAAAATAGAGAGCCAGAGAGAGGAAATTTACTTATTTTTAGATGTTTAGAGAATGCTGCTTATGACTTCACTCATGTCTAGTAACACCGAATGCCTGAAAAGTACCAGATACTAAAGAAGACTCAGGTTAAATTGGTGAGCAAAAATTAGCATTTCCATTGTCCTCCTCAAACTTCCAGCCTAAAATCCAAAAAAGAGAGGATATATGTATACATATAGCTGATTCACTTTACTGCACAGCAGAAACTAGCACCACAGCATGAAGCAATTGTATTCCAGTTTTTAAAAAAGAGGAAGACAAGCTTTCATCAAGTGATCACAACTGAAAGCTGAATGGAAAATTGTCACAAATTCAGGAAGAGAAGTTGTCTGAATATATGTGAGAACTGGTCAGAAATGGAAGGTTTTTCAAAAGTTACAGCTCCAAGGGTATTTCAGCTGTTTGGTTTTGGTTTTGGAACTTCCAGTGGGTGAAGTACAGGATGCCCCCAAAGGCATTCAATGGCAACCAGTGTGGATGCTACTGCAGCATGCTTTGAAAGTCTCTTGAATCAGCCGTGTTTGTGTGTGTGTGTGTGTGTGTGTGTGTGTGTGTGTGTGTGTTGCTCAGTTGTGTCTGACTCTTTTGATCCCATGGACTGTAGCCTGCCAGGCTGCTCTGTCCATGGGATTTCCCAGGCAAGAATACTGGAGTGTGTAGCCATTGCCTTCTCCAAAGAATCTTCCCAACCCAATCTTGGACTGAATCCAAGACTCCCGCATTGCAAGCAGATTCTTTACCATCTGAGCTACAGTGGTGGAAGCAATTCAGTAGCATTGAGTAAGTGCCATTGCAGCAACATGGACAAGAATCTGAAGACAACACAATGGAAATAAAGCAACTGCTAATACATGCCTGTGACTCTTTGCAACCCATGCTGGCACACAAAACCCTGTGCTATAATGTGTGTCTTGATGATTGTGTTTCATGACTATTTTAACCGCAATAGAAAACTACACATGAAAAAAAATTTACATCAAATTGTGTATGAAAATGGTTTAGTTGCTTGTAAAACCATGGGTTGCTTATAAAAATGGAGAAAGATGACAGAGATGAAATGTTTGTAATTGAGACAAATTCTTAAGGATATAAATCTAATTCCATATTAACAATGATCCTGAGAGGTATAACACAATTTAGGGTATTTTATTTACTCTCTACCAGTAGTATTATGTAAGGATTTTGTGTTTTGTTTTGTTTTCTTTTTAGTGTGAAAAAAGGAACAAAACTCTTCCTTTTACTTAGGGAGCAGCACCCATTCAAAATGATGTTCAGACAGACAACTGGAGTTCTTTTTAAAAGGCAGAAGACTGCCATCTGTTGTTCACTGAAATTGCTTCTAGGCTAAGCAAATGGAAACCTTCACGTTTAAGTTTAATAGCCATTCTCAAAATTCGACAAACAAAAGACCATTAACATTTATGCTTATGTCAGGTTCATACTTGTCAGAGACTGATTATTTTCTATAATATGTACAAGCTCAAGTCAATCAGAGAATCCAGAAATAATCAATCGGAGAATCTAACAGAAATAATCATGATTTTTATTTACATAGCAACTTATACTTAACCAAGACTTCCCAGCTCATCTGCATGAGCAATCACGGGAATGGTCCCTTACCTGAATTCCTCCTAGCTTTGACAGCCACCTCATCTTTCATAATTAGAAGAAACAGAGAGAACCAGCCTGCAAATCAATGGCAGCTAAGGTTATCTTCTTCGAGATAACAGGTTCTTATTCTAGTAAGCGATGTTGTAACTATGTTTTATTTCTTAAATAATAAAACAGAATTCTGTGATCATTGTTATTTTTGAGGATATTGGGTGAATTTGCTAGTGTCTTGAATATCTTAGAAAACATAAACGGAAGGACTGTTTTAACAGCTTTGGGCTTATTTGCAGACAGATTGCAGGGAAATATGTAAGAACATAAGGCCATGTACATGTACATCCTATTTGGTAACATGGAATGTTCTCTGAACATCAAAGGAGAAGGAAGTTAAGAATTCTGGCAACTGCTAGAGTTTTCTGCGACTCACATCTCAAATGAGCCTAACCAAGCAAGATGTTTTTAGAAAGCAGTTTGATGAAGGGCCCTATATGCTTTCCTCCTACTGTACATATATATTATCTTAAGGAGAAAATCCAAAGGTCAACTCGTATTCCCTGCCAGAAAATTAAAATAAGCAAACATCTGCTTCCTTAGGATGACATTTAGCCAAGGTTCAGCCTACAATGAGTTACTGCAAACTGTTCACATGATTTCATTTTTAAAAAATTTCCCAACCAACTTCAAGTCTAAAATTATAAATGGGTCCTATGAAAGTATAAACACATATGCAATTTTGCTGGCTCTGAGGTCAGAACCAGTAATATACCAAAGATCATTTATCGAACCCAGCTCATCTCCTAAGTGAATTTAGGACACTAAAGACTAAAAGACCGCTTACTGGTATCAGAGAGAAAGATTTGAAGGGTGAGGGGTGGCAAACTGCTTTAGAGAAATGAATGAGACAGCTCCCCAAAGCCCAACAGGCATCTTTTTCCCAGCATTAGGACCAAGGCTGGGTAAGAAAAGTCCCAGTGACTCCTTTATTTGTCATGCCTTATACTGTTTATTCCTCCCTTATCCCAACTCCCTTTTCACCCTGAGAATGTTCTTCCCATGCTGTGTTTGCCTCCCAGGGTGCCTCCCAAGATGACTAAATAAAAAGGAGAAAAAAAAAAACCTTCCAACAATGGAGCTGAGATGCCTGCTTTCAGAATTCCTTTCTCATTGTGAGTTATAAATCAGACCAGGGCAGTCAAACATACTAAATGAAACCAGGACTTCTGTACAATCACTTTCTAAGAGCCTAAAATTCAGCTCCAAGATACTTGGAGTCTATGGGAGTAGAGAGTACAATCTTTATGACTACATTTACCTATATTAAAAAGGGAAACTATTTAAGATTTTGCTTTTGTTGTTTGCATTTCTTTATATTTGTAGAGAAATGATATCTGTATGTTGCCTCCATTTATAAAGAAACTACAGACCCAGTATATGTAGAAGACAAACACACACAATATGCACCCTTTTGCACACAGTCTCTTTCAAGGCAAAATAATTACAATACAGCTCTATATAATATTTTTAAAACATGTCTTGGGGGCCAGGCAATCTCAGTTCAGTTCAGTCACTCAGTCATGTCTGACTCTTTGCAACCCTAGAGACTGCAGCAGGCCAGGCCTCCCTGTCCATGACCAACTCCCAGAGTTTACTCAAAGTCATGTTCATTGAGTCGGTGATGCCATCCAACCATCTCTTCCTCTATTGTCCCCTTCTCATCCCACCTTCAATCTTTCCCAGCATCAGGGTCTTTTCCAGTAAGTCAGTTCTTCGTATCAGGTGGCCAAATTATTGGAGTTTCAGCTTCAACATCAGTCCTTCCAATGAACACCTAGGACTGAATTCTTTTAGGATGGACTGGTTGGATCTCCTTGTGGTCCAAGGGACTCTCAAGAGTCTTCTCCAACACCACAGTTCAAAGCATCAATTCTTCGGTGCTCAGCTTTCTTTATGGTCCAATTCTCACATCCATACATGGCTATTGGAAAAACCATAGCTTTGACTAGATGGACCTTTGTAAGCAGAGTAATGTCTCTGCTGTTTAATATGCTGTCTAGGTTGGTCATAGCTTTTTTTCAAGGAGAAAGTGTCTTAATTTCATGGCTGCAGTTGCCATATGCATTGATTTTGGAACCCAAGAAAATAAAGTCTGTCACTGTTTCCGTTGTTTCCCTATCTATTTGCTATGAAGTGATGGGACTGGGTGCTATGATCTTCATTTTGTGAATGTTGAGTTTTAAGCCAGCTTTTCACTCTTCTCTTTCACTTTCATCAAGAGGCTTTTTAGTTCCTCTTTGCTTTCTGCCATAAGGGTGGTATCATCTGCATATCTGAGGTAATTGATATTTCTCCCTGCAATTTTAATCCCAGCTTGTACTTCATCCAGCCCAGCATTTCATGTGATGCACTCTGCATACAAGTTAAATAAACAAGGTGACAATATACAGACTTGATATACTCCTTTCCCAATTTGGAACCAGTCTGTTGTTCCAGGTCTGGTTCTAACTGTTGCTTCTTGACCTGCGTACAGATTTCTCAGAATGCAGATAAGATGGTCTGGTACTCCCATCTGAACTTTTCCAGTATGTTGTGATCCACACAGTTAAAGGCTTTGGTGAAGTCATTAAAGCAAAAGTACACGTTTTTCTGGAACTCTTGCTTCTTCAATGATCTAATGGATGTTGGCAATTTAATCTCTGGTTCCTCTGCCTTTTTTAAATCCAGTTTGAACATCTGTAAGTTCTTGGTTCACATACTATTAAAGCCTGGCTTGAAGAATTTTGGGCATTGCTTTGCTAGAGTGTGAGATGAGTGCAATTGTGAGGTGGTTTGAGCATTCTTTAGCATTGCCTTTCTTTGGAATTGGAATGAAAATTGACCTTTTCCAGTCCCATGGCCACTGCTGATATTTTCAAATTTGCTGGTGTATTGAGTGCAGCACTTCACAGCATCATCTTTTAGGAACTGAAATAGATCAGCTGGAATTCCATCACTTCCACTAGCTTTGTTCGTAGTGATGCTTCCTAAGGCCCACTTGACTTCACATTCCAGGATGCCTGGCTCTATGTGAGTGATCACACCATCATGGTTATCTGGGTCATGAAGATCTTTTTTGTATAGTTCTTCTGTGTATTCTTGCCACCTCTTCTTAATATCTTCTGCTTCTGTTAGGGCCATACCTTCTGTCCTTTATTGTGCCCATGTTTGCATGAAATGTTCCCTTGGTATCTAATTTTCTTGAAGAACTCTCTAGTCTTTCCCATTCAATTGTTTCCTCTATTTCCTTGTATTGATTGCTGAGGAAGGCTTTCTTATCTCTCCTTGCTATTCTTTGGAACTCTGCATTCACATGGGAATATCTTTGCTTTTCTCTTTGCTTTTTTGTCTTTAACTTCTCTTCTTTTCTCAGCTATTTGTAAGGCCTCCTCGACAACCATTGTCCCTTTTTGCACTTCTTGGGGATGGTCTTGATCACTGCGTCCTGTACAATGTCACGAACCTCCGTCCATAGTTTTTCAGGCACTCTGTCTATCCAATCTAATACCTTGATTCTATTTATCCCTCTACTGAGGTCTTTATGTGCCTGATTACATTTAATCATCAATAATACTATACAGTGGATATTATTTTTACCCTATTTCTAGAAATGAGAATACAAGAGCTAAGGAGATGAGTGACTTGCCCCAATTCGCACCAGATCTGAAATTTAAACACAAACTATCTGATTCTGATTCTAGATCCTGTGTTCTTAAAGACACCGTGTGTGTGTGTGTGTGTGTGTACACTCAGTCGTGTCCAACTCTTTGCAACCCTACGGACTGACTGTAGCCCACTGGGCCACTCTGTCTATGGGATTTTCCAGGCAAGAATACTGAAGTGGGTTTCCATTTCCTCTCCACAAAGACCCCATGTACTAACCAGATAAAACAAAAATTTGATATTGTTAAATGTAGAAAACTTCCATTATATCCCACTCTTTTATCTTTGTTCCAACTTCTTACATATAACACCTTCCAAATTATATACGTGATGAAAATATACATTTGTAACTTTTTGTATATCATGTGCTAATTCATAAACCAAACTTCACTTTCTTTCCCTCGTTCCAGGAATAGTGATGAATAACTTTGACCTGACCATTATATTGTGTCTCACTTCAAATGAAAGAAGCTGTTGTGTTCGAAATAGTATAGTGCCCTCTTAATTAGTAATTGGTCTGTTAATTTTAAAAGTTTTTAAAGCAGAGAATCATAAATATATTTTCTGTACCTCTGCTGCTGCTGCTGCTAAGTCGCTTCAGTCATGTCCGACTCTGTGTGACCCCATAGACGGCAGCCACCAGGGTCCCCCGTCCCTGGGATCCTCCAGGCAAGAACACTGGGGTGGGTTGCCATTTCCTTCTCCAATGCATGAAAGTGAAAAGTGAAAGTGAAGTCAGTGGTGTCCGACTCTTAGCAACCCCATGGACTGCAGCCCACCAGGCTCCTCCGTCCATGGGATTTTCCAGGCAGGAGTGCTGGAGTGGGGTGTCATTGCCTTCTCTGTACCTCTAGTGATATATATTTAACTCTACATGTGACTATGGGGATTTCACACATTTTTGATGAAAAGCCAAGAGTGTTTCTCTTTGTGTATGTTTTTATTATGTTAATTAGAGTCCCAACTTATCTTACATGCAGCATACCCATATGACTACAGGTTCAGGTTTTTTATTTTTTATTTTTTTTAACAGTAGGATTGACTTAGACACTTAGTCGCATTCTGAGTTGAGAATTTTTCAGACATGTTATCGTTTTCTTCTTGAATCTTTGCAGTTGTTTCACCCGTACTTAACAGAAATTGATGTCACGGCTCTGTCTTTATGAATCTGTTTATGCGGCCTTTAAAATTCTTCAATTTAATTTTTAAAGAAACCATTCCATTATTTATTCAAATATCACTAGTTTATAGATATTTTATTAGCATGTATAGTTGCAGTGACAGTAAACTGCTCTGAACAGATTTAGGACCGAAAAAAAAAACTGACCCTTGGCAAAGTGCAACTCAACTATTGGGAGTGGAAGTTCCAGAGTATAGTCTATGCCCCATCATTTGTTCCTGTTTAGTCAGTAAGTCATATCTGACACTTTGCAACCCCATGGACTGTAGCCTACCAGGCTCCTCTGTTTTTGGGATTTCCCAAGCAAGAATAGTGGAGAGGGTTGCCATTTCCTTCTCCAGGGGATCTTCCCAACCCAAGGATCGAACCTGAGTCTCCTTCATTGGCAGGTGAATTCTTCACCACTGAGCCACCTGGGAAGCCCTTTCCCCATAAGTATTCACTGTACTTTAGACGTTTCACTATAAGAAAGAAACAGCATCAGTGACTCAATTATAAGTTAGAAGTAAAGCTTGAATAGGATTAGCAATCAGTGAAATACATTTTCAAAGTCTACATAATACTTAAAAAAATTTATGTCTCTATAGCACAGTCACTATCCTGTGATAAACCATCATGGAAAAAAATATGAAAAAGAATATACACAGACACACACACACACTGCTACTGCTAAGTCACTTCAGTCATGTCCGACTCTGTGCGACCCCATAGATGGCAGCCCACCAGGCTCCCCCGTCCCTGGGATTCTCCAGGCAAAAATACTGGAGTGGGCTGCCATTTCCTTCTCCAATGTATGAAACTGAAAAGTGAAAGTGAAGTCACTCAGTCGTGTCTGACTCTTGGCGAGCCCATGGACTGCAGCCTACCAGGCTCCTCTGTCCATGGGATTTTCCAGGCAAGAGTACTGGAGTGGGGTGCCCTTGCCTTCTCCGACACACACACACACACACACACACACACACACACACACACATACATATGTATATCAGAACACTGCTATACAGCAGAAATTAACACAATGTTATAAATCAACCATACTTCAATAAAATATATTTTAAAAATAAAATAATTTAAAACCCTTAATGAGCCAAGAAATAAGTTTTAAAATTATTTCCTTCTTTCTTCTCTATATATGTGTATATGTATGTTATATAAAGAAATGCTATCGACTTATACAATTGGAGGGCTTCACTGGTGGCTCAGACAATAAAGAATCTGGGAGGGATCTTAGAAAGATCCAGGTTAGTTCTCTGATTTTTCAAGGGGAGACCCTGATTGCTCCAATGGATACAATATCTCCTAGAAGAAAAGCCATGGTTGGTTTTGGAAACCATCACAGAACGTAAAATATTGAATAAAAGAAAACAGGGTGTAATTTGAGGAATACAGCAACTTGACCTGGTTGTCTAGATAATTACCTCTATTGCTTTTACATTTGTAAGCTATCTTTGAGTTTCATGGAGAATTATGAAGAGTGGCTTTTGTGCTGCTTCCAGTTATTTTCCTCCAGTTAGAATAAATTAATGCCCAAAGCAAGTGACATATCAAATGATTCACTCAGTCAGAAGACTGGAGAATTACTACATCTTCTGCCTTTGAGCAGGGATGTATTTAGCCTATTGCATTGTTATCAATTTAAATTTGCTTCAGAATATATAGGGAGAAGAGCTATAGCTTGACTCTTTTGATGCCATCCCAAAAAAATTTTGTCAAGAATTGGGTGCATTGTCTTTATCCTCTACATCAAATAATCATGTTGAATCAGTAATTGATGTTGACATCAATTTTCTCAAACCCTTTCTGATTTTACTGTTGGGCACCTCCACTTTCTTGAAGTGAAATAATGATTGTTTACTTTGTTTTTATTTACCTTGTTTGTATGGTTATCTTTTAAGACTTCTGAATGATTTTTTCCCTCGAAGAATTCTCCATTTCTATGACTTTTCACAGGAACCTTTTATAATTTTGCTTTATACTGTGTTTATTACTTAGTCATTGATAAGGATTTACTACCAGTTAAAATTAAAATCATTTTTGAATGATGTAATTATAATAAAATTTAACATTCTTTAACAAGAAGAAATTCTCCATTACTGAATAGCATGTTGATAGAAACCCAAACACAGGACCTCAGTAAATAATTTGTCATGTAATTAAATATACATAATTTTGTTTTACATTCTGTTAGTCATTTGATCAAATAGATTTATTTGTCAAATTTTTTATACTTTGCAGCTTACAGTAGTTTAGAAATTTAGATGCCTTACCTAGAGTATGTTTTTTTCTGCCCTCTACACATGTTCAAATCTTTCCCCTTTATCATACCAGTAGTGTAATTTCAAAGTTTTAACACAGAAGTAGTGACCATAAAAACAAAAATTTTCTATAATTGAATGGTTGATACATGCCTAGCCTAGGAGTTGGATTTAATGTTATTTCTAAGTGTATTTGTTGTTGTTTCCTTCACTTATCTCTAACTCCAGCTTTTCTGGGCCTTTGGTTTATGATGAGTAAATTAACTTGGAAGCAGACTGGATTGTTACTGTAGCAACCAACATTGGGTAGACTTTCTGGAGATGGTGAAATAGACTGGAAGGAGATGAGGGGGTAAAGGAAGATGTTTAAAGAACCGGGTGCTTTGAAAAGTGGTGGATTTACCAAAAGAACTGGTTATTTTTGGTTTGATTTATAAAACTGCACTTTACTCCACTGTTTATCAGACTGAAAATCCAGATTTTCTATTTAAAGGTGGCAATCCAAATTTGGTTGTCATTTAAATAGGGCCCAGAAAATTATACTTGCATTTTCTTAAATGTTAAATATAAATGTTTCCATTATAAGGATAGCATGCAAAGTAAAATGTTTTTTTATTGCTTGGTCACTCTTTTTAAGAAAAGATTCGTTTGATCATGTGCACCATAAAAAGACTCAACTGTGGTTTTATGCTCAGTAGGGTTATTTATTGCACTCAGAGATGATTTCAGGCTGTTAGCTTAATACTTTCCTTTAAAGTAGCTTTAATATAAACTTAACCTTTAGTGTTTATTATCACTATCTAATTTTTCACCAGTTAAATGAAAATTTTGCTGAGCATTATTTGGTATACTTAGAAATTGAATTATTTTATTTTGAAAGTTGAATAGGTGTGGAAATAGCCGCTATGTGAGTCACGCGTGATGTTTCATATTTTGTGTTTTTGTTTGAAAAAAACGCTACCAATCAGCCACAGCCTGATTCCTCTGAAATTTCTTTAAAATGACTCCCTGAATGTGCCTGGGTCTGTATAGTTTGCCTTCTGTTTATTGAAATTGTAGCCCATGTATCTTTCTGTGTTTCAGCAGTTCACGTGTGGTTAGTCTTGGCGAGTTTGTGACAAACGAATGTGATGGTTGGGTTTAGATTTCATGCCTCATTGAAGCCTCTTGTTCTTTGAGCCAAAAACTGATAACTTCTTATGTGTGATAAACTTTTAACTGTTATATAATTTTAAAATCATAAAACTAAAAGAAAAGTCCTGAGTTTATAACAGTAGGGAGACTTTTTCAATAGTAAAAGTGTCTGGTTTCTTAGCCAATTCCACTCTGGATAATTTGCTTTTTATTAGCCTGAATATTGCTTTTGTTTTCACTTGAAGACGTTTGCTTTCACGAAAGCAACAGTACTGTAGCATTAAATTACATAATGTACTTGTTTTCTAAATTCTTATGTAATACTGACATTTCCTTGTAAGGATAAGTTTTCAGTTCTGTTTTTATTTTAAAATTACATTTCCATTTTTTAGTCATTTGTTTTTTTCTGAGTATATATGAGAAATTCATCCATTGCTTTTTAAAAAGTGTTTTAAAAAGACATAAAGTTAGAGAATTATAAGATAGACTTGTTTTCTCACCAATAATTTATTTTAAAGTGTATTCATAATTTTCAGTGAATATATTCTGATTTTTTCTTCAGATTTGTAAGTTTTATGCTTTGAGACCATTTTGAGGAAATGTGTTAAATTATTAGCCATTAGAATATAAACTGTTAATTTTATTGTCAAAACATCTTAAAATTTTATGTCCTGAATACAAAGTTTGATTTACACTTTCAATTTTCTAGGGTAACAGTACAGTGATTAAGTAGTAGATTAAGTTTATTAGAACAACGTGGGAAGAAATGTATATTACTATTTAAGAAGATCATACCGGATGAGTTTTCAAAAGGATAATAAATAGAGATGTATTTGAGAATACATTTCTGAAAGGGAATGTTAAACTAATTCCATGGCATTTCTCACAAACATTTTTGAAGTTAGCAATGTAAGTAAATATGTGAAAGAAACATAATCATATATCCTAAAACTATTAATGTTACACTAAAATTTTCATGTCAGTTCATGGAATATATTTAAACCTACAGAGAGAGAAAAACGTGGCACAATGATTAAATAAAGCACTAAATAATTACAGATATATTTAGTAACATACAGGGACAATGTTCGGTATTTATTTCGTCCTGCTAGCTCAGCCCTTGGGCTGTGGAAATAGAGTATGTGTTTGCAGCCTGACGTTTTCATGCTCCAGCTATCTGATTCAGAGTTATTTTTGACTCAGTTATTTGGCAATTGATTTTTGACTAATAAAAATTAAAAAATAATAGTCCTTACCTTGTAGACTTGTGCTGAGTAAATATCCGCTGTCACCATTATTATCCACCAGTATTACTATCGCTACTCTTATTGTTCTAGTATGAAAAAACATAGTTTCTATATGATGCTTTACAGAATAATTTATCCTCGCTATTGCTATAAGACAAGATACCTTCATGGATGCTGGGTATTTTCATAATCATATTTTTCTGATTACAAAAAAAAATGCATGTTCACTTTTTCTGTGACATACATTTTTCCCCACAGAACAATATTTTATAAATATTTTTCCAAATAAACATTTACAGATCTACCCAAATATTTTAAAACAAGTACATGATATTTTATGTTTATATTGCAACATTCTTTAACAATATCTCTGTTGATATGCCTTTATGGCCACACTCTTTGATTGTTATCAGAACATTGCAGTGCCCTTTGTGATCTTGTCTTTATATTTTTGTGTAAATGTAGTTTTTCTTTAGATGCCTACATTGTCTTGCTAGATTATAGAATGTGTACATTTAAACTACAAATTGATGGGTTCAGCAAAAACTTCTTGCCAAAAATATTGGATTGTTTTTACTTATGCTCATTTCCTCAACCCATTACTGATACTTGGTGCTAGTAATCTTTTATTATTTTTTATTTAATAAGTAAACATTGCATTTATTGCATTAATTTGTATCTTAAACATTCATGAGACAAGTAGCTTTTTTTGTATTTGATGTTAAATTATATTTGAATTGTATATTCATTCCCTTTCTCCCAGTTTATCATTTATTGATTTATATATATATGTGTGTGTGTATATATGTGTATATACATATAGTCCCATTGTACACCTTGTGGGATCTCAGTTCCCCTACCAAGGGTTGAACCTAGGTCTTCAGCAGTGAAACCAACAGGGAATTCTCTATTGACTTTTATTTTTTTAGAAGCCTTTTATTCACATATGTTTCATCTTCTCTGGGTAGCAGATATTCTTTCATGGACTGTTTTTTACCTTTGCTTATAGCGTATTTTCTTATGAGAAGTTTCTCTGTTTCGTCAGATCTGTTAGGTATTTTCTTGACAGTTTATGCCGTTTATATTACTTTTAGCAGTCTTCCTAATCCCAAAATTATAAAGTAGCCCCCCATATTTCCTTTTAATAATCTGATAATTTTATACATTTAAATTTTTCATATCTCTGGAGTTCATTTTTAAGTCTGTTGTCAGAATGATTAAACTTTATTTTCTCCCAACTATTATTTATTTATTTTCGCCTAACTTCTAACTTTCTCTTGCTGAAAATCTCCAGAATTATCACTACTACTATTTATATCATTATCATTATTGGACACTTATAACCAGCTCAATAGTAAGTGCCTTGTATATAATCTACTTTTTAAGCCCTCTTTTAATTTAATTTTTTATTTTTGGCTGTATTGAGTCTCAGTTGCAGCAGCTGGAATCTTCATTGCAGCAAGTAGAACCTTTCTTTGTAGTTTGCGGGCTTCTCTCTAGTTGTAACACTCAGTCTCATTAATTGCGATACCTAGGTTCAGTTGCTCGGCGGCATGTGGGATCCTAGTTACCCAATCAGGGATCAGACCCACATCCTCTGCATAGAAGGCGGACTCTCAGTCACTGAACCACCAGGGAAGTCCCTGCCCTTTAATTCTTATTAAAATAACCTTCTGAGGTTGGTACTGTACTATATCCATTTTACAGATGGAGAAGTCCCAGTACAGAGAGCTCACTAATGTGCCGGAGATCATGCGATAGAAAGTGGTAGGGTCAGGAGTCAGAATTTGGAGCAAATAGCCTAGTTCTAAAACCTGCACATCCGTCACTATTACTCAGTTTAAAGTTATGTGGCTTCCTCGTGGGCTTCGCTGGTGGCTCAGCTGGTAAAGAATCTGCCTGCAGTGCAGGATACCTGGGTTCAATCCCTGGGATGGGAAGATCCCCTGGAGAATGAACAGTGACCCACGCCAGTATTCTGGCCTCCTTGTGCCTCATACTGTGGCACCATGCCAGTATTAACAGTCGTCTGTATGCCACCCTTCAGCTTCTTCTACTTGGTTAACCTTGACCCTGCCTATGCTCACCCTTGCTCCCACACCTTCCTGTCGACATTACTGCCTGACCAGCAGGATGTAAGAACATCCCTGTCCTCTGTGTTTTATGTTCTTCATTCCTTTAGCAAGTATAGAGTAATAACTCTGAATCTGAGAAGCAGTTTGGCAGAATATGACAGGTGTGCCACAGAATTCCAGAACAGAAATCTCTATTATTCCTGACAAGAAGAGGGACAGTTGTGAATCTGAACAGCACAATGAGGTGCTTTTTGTGTTTCTAATATTAATTGAATAATTACCACACACCAGGCTCAAATATCATATGAGAATATTACTAAAATTAAAATTTTATAGTATATTGATGTTACTTTTCAGAACTAAACTTTATATATATATATATATGTATAATGCACATAAGTATATTATACATGATATGTACATAAATATATATGAGTGTGTGGAGGGGGGTGAGTAGCTGTGTCTGAGGTTTCCTGGTGGCTAGACAGTAAAGAATCTTCTTGCAATGTGGGAGACCAGGTTTCAACCTCTGGGTCATGGAGAAGATCCCTTGGAGAAGGGAATGGCTACCCACCCAGGTATTCTTGCCTGGAGAATTCCATGGACAGAGAAGCCTGGCATATATTTATATATGCACATGTGTGTGTGTGTGTGTGTGTGTGTGTGTGTCTATATAAAATTCATAAGATTATATGAAAAACCCAAACTGTTTGGCCAACCATATATATAGTATATGTCATATTTTTTTCAATTCGCCTATTGATGGACACTTACTATATGAAGTAAGTGAACTTCCCTGGTGGCTCAGATGGTAAAGCGTCTGCCTACAATGTGGGAGACCTGGGTTCAATCCCTGGGTCAAGAAGATCTCCTGGAGAAGGAAATGGCAACCCACTCTAGTATTCTTGCCTGGAAAATCCCATGGATGGAGGAGCCTGGTAGGTTACAGTCCATGGGGTCGCAAAGAGTCTGACATGACTGAGCAACTTTACTTTCTTTCACTACTATATGAAGTACATTAAAATGTTGAGACCTTCATAAGGAGTGATTGATATGAACATTTCTTTTTGTTTCCTGAAGCTTTTTATTTAAAAATAATAATAATGTTTACCTTTTTGTCTCTTCAAAGTCTACAGGTCTAGCAGTAAAAAATGTGCTATGAACACAAAAATAGCAAAAAGATATGGCAAAATTGGGCAAAATTGGAGACAGAAATGTGATTTGAATGTTACTTTACTATCCACCCTAGTGTCACTTTGGTCCACTTTTTCTAAAAAGCCCAGTTTCCCTTCCTGTGCCTCCAGCCTCAAGCCTTTCTCACCCAACCTCCTGTGTTTGGTGTCTTAGTCTTCAGGAACCAGCATCACTGTGGACATTGCCGTGATGGGAGAGGCTCACGGCCTCATCACTGACCTCCTGGCAGACCCTTCTCTGCCCCCCAACGTGTGCACGTCACTGAGGGCAGTGAGCAACCTCCTCAGCACGCAACTCACCATCCAGGCCATTCACAAGCCCAGGGTGAACCCCATCGTGTCCTTCAGTGAAAATTACACCTGCTCTGATTCTGAAGAAGCTCTGAAAAAGACAAGCTGGCTATTTCCAAGGTAGGTGTTAATGACATGCTTCTTAAAGGGTTAAACTGTTTCTCCTAGACATTTTACTTATCACTCCAGACCCACCCAGTGATTCATATCAGTGAGCCCCCAACACTCCCCACAAGAAGACTTAACTGATGGTAAAGAATCTGCCTGCAGTGTGGGAGACCTGGGTTCAATCCCTGGGTTAGGAAGTTCCCCTGGAGAAGGGAATGTCAACACACTCCAGTATTCTTGCTTGGAAAATTCCATGAACAGAGAAGCCTGGTGGGCTAAGTACATGGGGTCACAAAGAGCTAGGCATAACTTAGCAACTAATGCTTTCACTTTCTTTCCCCTAAGAAGTGTTTGTCAATCATGGTGACCAAAGTAATAGAAAAGTAAACATGAAGACTTCCATCCTTATACCTGATAGCTTTCTGTAAACAACAACAACAAAAAATTACCTTTTTACATTAACTCTTTTTATTCATGTGTTCAGGTTTTTTCTTCTCTATATATCAGGCCTTAGTCTGTGGGATGAAAATAATAGCAGGGAAATAAAAGCAGGCAAACCCCCCTGCTCCCACTTTTGTGGATTCTGTTAAAAACTCAATGCCTTCTAAAATGCAAGATTCCTTTCCTCTTTGATTTTTTAGTATGGTAGCCTTCATGGTACCCTCATGTCTTTCCCAAACCCAACAAGTTTTTAACTTGGAAGAATTTATTTGATTTTTGATTATTTAAAGTGGAAGTTGGCCTTAGTGATTCATGTATTTTCTTATTTTTACATATAAGATATGAGAGCTTTACAAAAGTGAGCTATAGGGAGTCGGGTTCTGCCTCCAGTTTAGACCTCATTGTTAGTTGAAAACAAATCATGTTAAGGACTGAAAAAAAGGAAAATAATCAGAATTTCAGTGGTCTCAGGTATATCCAGCACAGTTCTCTATTTGGTAAATAAGCAACTGTGCCCTGGAGCTGATGGTCAGTCAGTAACATCTGTGTTCTTGCCATTGGGGTCTCTGGACTCAGGACTGTGTCCTTCAGATAACTTTGTCAATTAGATGTTTTTAAGTTTCCTTTGAGCATCTACTTCTCTGAGAAAGATAGAGCTAAGCATGATATGAAAATAAATGGATGAAGAAAAAGAAAGTGATTCCCTTGGGTCTCAAAATAGACACAGAGTCAGTGACAGATTTACAGACAAGAATCCTGATATTTACATTGCTTGACATTTTCTCTTCCTGTTGAATTCCCTCCTAGGGTATATATCTTTAAGAGATTTTGGAAAGTATTCAATATCAGAGTTCTTCTTGAATCCCAAGGTGCCATATACTTAATTCTCAAAGCTTTTACTGTCTTCAGGAGGAGCAGACTGTTTGTTAAACTTGGCTTGCACAATTGTTCCTCTAGGAGTCACCGGCCACAAATAAAATAATGGGCTCCTACTTCATCACTATTGCTAATTCTATTAGATTACCTTCCCTTTGATTTTGAAGGTTAAGACTCTCTTTGGAGGGTCATTGTTCATCCTGGTGAACTCAGATTCATGCCTGAGTGCCTAGGGTGTCACAAATCCCACTTAGGCTATGGTAGGAGAAGAAATGACAAAGAGGGGAATCACAGGTCAGCTAGCAGCGTCTTCCATTAAGAGGCGTTCATCCTCACAGTGCATCAGACATGGAGTGGAACCCCCAGTTCCAGGAACTCAGGTTCTTGGAGGACTTCTACTCTCCCTCCCAAAGACCTGGTTATGGACTAAACTTGAGTTGGTCAAGGAGGGGGCCTAGTCAGCAGACTACTTTGCCTTTGGGACCAGAGAAGAAGAATGGAGGGCAGGCTGGGGGACTTGGGCACTGGGAGGTGCTGGGCTGAATGGTGGTTTGCATGGTGAACCACGCCCACTTCCTCTTTGCTCTCCTTCGCTTTCTTGCTGCACCTTTCCCAGTCTCTTCACACTCACTCCTGGTCTGTCCCGGTCACCTTTTCTGTATGAGGTTTATTGTTGTAAGTAGAAATTATACTTTTCTTTCAAAAAAAAAAGATGTTTGTCCTAATGACATTACCCAAATGCCTCTCTGTCTTAAGTCATATTAACCACAAGAGAGGTGGTACATCTTGTGAGTTACACTCTTACCCTTAGGTCCCGTCATTTCTAAATCAAGGATTAAATAAATTAAATCAGTAAACACTTTGGTATAACAACAGTTGTGCTAGTTAATAGAAATGCAGCTCATAATAAGTTATATATTAATATTTATAGGTATGTAAGCCCTGTTTGATGAATACGGCAATAAAATTAGCCCAAAATGTCCCAAAATGTTATTTTTATAACATTAATTGATTTTGGCCAGAGTTCCTTATTGAATTTCTGAGTGCCCAAATTTTAGAGATATGATATTCAACCAATATAGTTTAATATATTCATTGCTAATTAAAAACTCATTTTCTTTCATTATATTACATAGAAATTAGTGATAGGAATGCTTGGTAATAAAATCAATGTTCCTTCTACCCAGCGCCTGAGGAGGAGTTTGCCCCCCGGTTTGCTGAGACGAGTTTCATCAACTTGGACCACCACCACTTCTGCCACAGGTCTACCCACTCTGGAGCCTGCCCCTGTCCGGAGGGACCGTAGTGCCAGCATCAAGCTGCATGAAGCACCTTCATCCAGGTTAGGTGATGTTCCTGTTGGGTTCAGGTTTCTAGAAGTTCCTTATCAAAAATTAATTATAAATTACAGGGGATTACAAAACAGAAATA
The DNA here is from genome assembly GCA_006408695.1 of Aepyceros melampus. Classification (NCBI taxonomy): domain Eukaryota; kingdom Metazoa; phylum Chordata; class Mammalia; order Artiodactyla; family Bovidae; genus Aepyceros; species Aepyceros melampus. The sequence goes on along the minus strand of SJXQ01008105.1, from coordinate 108,981 downwards.
GACTCATAGAGTTAGAAAATGAACTTATGGTTTCCAAGGTGGGGGGGAGGATGGAAGGACGGGACAGTTAGGGAGTTTAAGATGGACAGGTACGCACTGCTGTATTTAAGACGGATAACTCACAAGGTCCTACTATATGCACAGGAAACTCCACTCAGTGTTATGTGGCAGCCTGGATGGGAAGGGAGCATGGGGAAGAATGAGTTCCTTTGCTGTGCACCTAAGCTATCACAACATTGTTAACTGGCTATTCCGCAGTACAAAATGAAAAGTTAAAGAAACTATATATATATATATATATATATATATATATATATATATATT